>WMED01016564.1:0-13271 GCA_019650415.1 Pipa parva
TTCGTTGACCAGCACTTGTAGATTAATAATTCCCCTATTCAGTCACACACATATAGACACAGATGTTGGTTTTGGATTGTAGGAGGAAACCCGCTCTAGTGCTGGGAGAACATAAAAACTCCATACAGATGAAGTCCATGGTGGAATTGAACCCAAAACCCCATGTTGCAAGGCAGCAGTGCTAACCACTGAACCACTGTACTTCCATTTAGAAACTTTGTGATCCTTTCACAGTCCTAATATATACTGATAGGTTAATTGGAGTCTGACCATCTGGCCCTATTCTTTGTGCATGTGTACTGTGTAGGGAAACTAGTCTATAGGCAGATTGAATGTGACACGGATGTTTAGAACTAGCAGTCTACATATAATTGCATCCTGACTCATGTCCAAAGACTTCCTATTTGATATCTTCACTTCTACAGCATTACTATAGAGATGGCTTACATAGCATTTTTGATTTGTCTAATTATTATAATTACAATGTCTACACTTATTTTGCATCTGTATTTACACCTACACTTTCTACCAAAAACACTCAGTATTTAGCAAACATATTTTTAAACACATGCATAAAATGTGATGGAATGGTGTAAATAGAATGTACATTTTTTTTTGTTCCTAAAATTAACATTATGTCTGAGTTCATACAATAACATTTACAATAATGTTGGTGTTATAATGGAGTTGTCTCCAAGTGGACTCAAAACATTTTTTTTAGAAATAAAAGCAGCTGCCTTTGAAAACACTGGATGTGCTTGGGCAACAACAGATAAGGTGTCTCATCAAAGATTCTGTTCACAGTCATAGTTCTTTAGAGCTAAGACTTCAAATATTATAAAGCCAATGTGCTAAACACGTTGCAGAATTTCTTTATCTCATTCAAAAAGTTTTCCATTTTTAATTCATAAGTAGGTTTTGTTGAGTATATACAGGACAGAGAAAGAAAAACTATTTCTGTTACTTTGAAAAGGAGCTAGAAAAAAAAAAGAGATATTTCCATAAGAACAAGAATGTACAAGGTACGTATTAATACTGAGCCTTCAATGACAAACAAATCTTCTCTTTCGCTGAGATAATGTGCAAAAAGTACACACAAGGACAATAAGTAATGAAAGATCCTGCCAAGACTCTGATATTTTCATTCAGGGAAGCTTTATTGAAATGTTTACGTACATATGTAATAGTAATTTATTTAAACAGCCACATGTCTGTGTCCATCAAGCGGTGGAACACTGATGTCCAATATAAATGGAAATGATCAAGTCGCTCTCTAATGTAATTTACATCTCTACACTGAATAATCTGCATTTCTTGCTATTGATCTCAGCCAAGCCTGTACTCCATGTAGATAAATATGTACTCGTTTTACCTTCAATAGATAGTCAATAGGATGTTTTTGAGAAATTCCAAGATAGGTCATTTTTATTATTTACTGAAGTATATTAGATACCATCAAATAATTATTTTTTTTAACCAGACAATGAAAAAATGCTTTATAGAATTGTATACACATACATTCCAGATATGGCATTACGTACACAAAAAATATACATAATATTTAAATTGACAGATTACCCAGATTCTTCTGCAAAATGCTCATTAAGGTCCATATAATATTACTATTCCCAAACTTACTATGTATTCTCTTTACTAAATTAAGATATGTGGATTGAACTGGAAGATTATTATTTCTTACTTCTTCTAATCAAATATGTCTCTCTCCTTGCCTCCATGCATCCTGGTGTACATGTGCATAATTATTAGATATCACCAGAAGGCATATGATAACAAGCCTGTACTGATGAGCATAGATTCTTATGAGGCAGCCTACTGGAATCAAGGCAGAAAACTGAAAATATGTCTGTATTTTCTGTGGATCTTCTTTTGTGGATAGAAGTCTCATTATATAATATATAGTATCATTGCTTAATCATCTATTGCCACACAGTTGCTTTTTGCATAGTCTTCATTTCTAAGAAACTGAGCAATGTTCTTCTAGTATGGAAGTCTAAATTCATTTGCATTTTCAATTATTGAAAGATACTAGAATGGGCACTCTTGGGTCCTACAGATTCCTACGGTATAGAAGACTTAATTAATGCTTGTGGCAAACATGGCCCATGAATTGTGTGCTGTTTGCTCTAATTCCTGGTGGGTTCTGGGTTTCCTCTGGGTACTCTGGTTTTATCTTACATCTAAAACATACTAGACTGATTAACATCTAACTAAATTGGCCGTGGCTATATAGGTCTGTATGTGCATGTATGATTGTATAGGAAAACTAGATTTTAATAACCACATGAGCGGGGACTAAACTGAATGGTTAATCTCTGTAAAATCCTGCAAAAGATGTCAACACAGAATAAAAAACACAAAAATAATTTTGGTATAATATGCCCCTTCTAAGACTTCCAATTCATAGCAAATGATCTACTGGTTGAAGCTCTGAACAGACATACTACAAATTGAATCAGATGCCCAGAAATTGTCCCTACAGGATAAAAGGGTAAGATTCCATATTGCAAGTGTAATAATACAATCTATTTCTAGGCAGATTACAACAAAAAGCAACATTAATGCTTTGCATCACAACGGTTTAGAGTGGTTAAAGGGTGTGCCTGCTATAGACTTGATATTCTATAAACAATGAATGGATAAAGTACATTTGTAATGACTTGATTGAAAATTTCTTGTCATTTGAAATGTATAGTGCCTAACTAAATTTTTTGTAAATCCCTGACTTTGCAGATGCTTTTTATATCACAACTATAATAAACTGGTAGCATATTGGCAGCAGAGAGCACCATCCCAGGTGTTCCAGAAGTGAAAGTAACTTCTAAGCTTTGTCCCTTATACACAGAAACACTAGGTGGAGACAGCTCAAAATACTGTAACATAGTGATTCCATAAGAGAATAGTTTTGACTTGGTGCAAAACAAACATTCATAGGCTGGAGATACTGAAACTAAAAAGAAAATGGAAGCAATTATTTTATAGCTTTTAATGAAAGGGTAATGTGTGTATTTATATATCGTATAAGTATTTTGAACACTGATAATGTTTTAGGGAACAGTATCCCTTTAATAAAAAAAAAGTATCAAACAATATCGTCTCTTTACTTATAACAAATGAGTTAAAATATACAGACTTCCTCTTCAAAGTAAATTGTCATGTATGTTAAGAAGAAAGAGTGCTGTTCATTAAACTGTTATGGAGCATGAATATGAATCATGTTAATTCACTCAGCGATTAAAAATTACATTGCTAAGTCATTTTATAATATTTCATTACCTTCTCTTATCTGCAGTTCGTATAAAGTATTCCCCTTGTCTCTATTTCCAATAGCTTACACTAATTAACTCATTTCTTCCTTTCAGTAGAAATCAATTACAATTAAAATATATTTTGTGAAATCACAATAGAGTATTGCTTTATATTAAAACATTTTTACTCATGAGATCAAGTGTGATTAATTTCAGTTGAAGGTTAAAAGTTCATTACTCAGCCAACTAGGGGGAATCGTGCACGGTGCTCGCCTCTTATGCTGCTTTATGAATATGTATCTAAGAAACAAGAAAAAAACCTGTCATTTTGCGGGAAAGCATCAGAAATAAATTGGCTGTATATTAAATATCATCATAGCTGTGTTTCCCATTTATGACTAATTGGGATCCCATATTATTCCCTTTCTTCCCATTTTGTTTACATTGGAACCAAATCCAAGATCAAAATAGCTTTTTTTTTTTTTTTTTTTTGTTAAAGCTACTTTGATTTTATTTAAAAACAGTGACAATTGTATTGCAAAGAGAGATGTCCAATCCTTCATCTGAATCAATCAAGCACTTGGCTTTAGCAACTATTTGGAAGTGTGTGGGGAGAGTGGCAGCTCAAATCCTGTGTAGAGTCAAAAAAAGCCAGTAGTAAATGAATGGGTGCTCAGTAGAGGGACATGCCCAGGTCCGGCAGCAGCAGAAACAAAATTGGAGAATCTCCGGCACACCAATAGAATAAAATATCATGTCCTTTATTAAATCAATTAAAATCCATGTCAAAAAAATTGTATTACAAAGAGAGATGTCCAATCCTTCATCTGAATCAATCAAGCACTTGGCTTTAGCAACTATTTGACACAAGTTAGACTCCTGAAAGACAGAACTGATCATGGTCTTAGAAAGCCCATACAATTATTAAAATAAACATATGTATTAGGAAGTCTAGTGACTTTATGGTTATCAGTACTGAGTTGCTGTGTTAGGGTCCTAAGTTTGACTCCATCCAACATCATTTATTTGCGTGTTCCTACAGTTTCCACCTATAATCCAAATTGTTAGGTTAGTTGGAGTCTGATTAAATCGACCCTAGTGTGTGTAATTGTATAGTTGTAGCAGATTGTAACCTCCACAGGGACTAAACTGAATGGTTAATCTCTGCAAAGACCATTGTAATATGTCAGCAATGTATCAATAATAAATAGTTCTGGAACATGTGATTGTGTTTAAAATCTTGTAGATTATTGAATTCAGTTATCTAAAAAAAAGCTTTGCCTAGCATGAATACTCTGTTGAAGATATTTATACTACTATTGGATAAGTATATATTATCTCTCAGATCCTCTATAATAGTGCTATATCGTTAATACATCCATTAAATAGAAAATGCTCCTTGATAGATCATTTGTGGACCTGGATGCGTAGAGGAAGTGCTTATTTTGTGGTGCCACAATATCTGTGGGTCAGCCCAAACCCATCTGTATATATAATTTTGTACATTGCTTCTTTTATTTTATCTTATTTCTAAACCCAGTTAAATAGATAAAAGTTCCTATCTTTTTCCTTTAATGAAATAAAGAATCTTTCCATTGTTTGTCATGTAGTGGAGGGAACACTGTAGAAATGGTAAACCTAGGCTAGGTTCACACTAGCGTATTGTGTGCAGCATATTAAAAAAAAATCTCCAACGAAAATACGCCCAGAATAAACACCAGAGCAAATCCATAGAAAACAATGCTAATGGAAGAAAAGCATTCACATTAGCGTTCCATTGAGAGCTTATTACGCTAGAACGCTAACTGCGCTATTTCTTTGAGCATATGGAACACGGCATATTTTATGTGACTAGATTAGTTTCAATAGGAATTCAACAGTTGCGACACACAGAGTAAAAATGTGCTGAATATGCAAACTGACTTTCACTCAGATTCATTTTGTAATAGCAAAAAAGGCAGTGAAAAAGCGCTTATGAAAATTCGCTAACAAAGAAAATCCTCTTGACTAAAAGCAGGATACATTAGCAGTCCAGCAATGGAAAATTTTGTGTAATGTCCTTTAAGTATGTCAATGAGTCTAGGTGAAAGCTCTGTGTAGAAAAGTCTACGAAAGCTCCCAGTTGGATTGTTGAATCCCATTCCTAAGATTTGAAGTGGATCACTAGCACTGATATTTATCACTGATTTTTATGTATATATTTTATTTAATACTTAGCCATTGATGCTTAATATTTGTATGTATTTATTTATGGACTTGTGTTTCAACACATTGCTACAGCAATTATTACCCGTCTGTGTATGTAAGTCTTCCTCCCATTTAGACTGTAAGCTCTACAGGGCAGGGACCTCCAACTTCTGGTGTCAATCTCAACATAGCACCTAAAGTGAAGTATCCTTGTGACCTTATACTGTATTGTTTAATTCAATTTTCCCATGTCTGTATTTTATTTTTATTCTGAACTGAATAGAGCTGCGTATGTTTGTGGCGCTTTATAAATAAAATTATACATACAAGACCTAGGGGGTAATTCAGCAAAGAGCAAACTTACCCTCCGATCCTTCACATCAGCTCGCAGAGACTCACCGAGACTGGAATCCCTTTAAAGCATTTGCTGATGTCCACGTGCAATACATCAATGAACGCGTAACAGTCTCTGGGAGATGATGCGAAAGATCGAAGGGTAAGTTTGCTCTTTGCTGAATTACCCCCTTCAAAACTTGACTGGTACTTGTCTGGATTGTATGGAGAGTACCATACCCTAATCAGAATTTACTTCAACTTGCAGGCTCTGTACCATTCTCCCTGTTCAGTTGCTGACTTTGTCGGTCTGACTCTTATTGGGTGAAATTTATTAAACTTGAAAAAGCCTTTTTGGCTTTTCTGAGTTTAATAACTTGGGAGAATACTTTAGAGTATTGTGAGATTTGCATCGTGCGATACTTACCTTGAGAAACTTTTTCAAATTAAATATATCCATGGAAATGTAGCCATACATTATAGCTACCTTTCCATGGATATATTTAATTTAAAAAGTTTGACATGGCAAGTATCGTACGAGTCAAATCTCGCAATACTTACCAGGAGAAACTTCAAATCATTCTCCTGAGTTATTAAACTCAGAAAAGTGCAAATGGCTTTTCCAAGTTTAATAAATTTTGCCCATTTAATTAGTTTGCAATTTCTGTTTGACTTATGAATTTCTAAAGGAAGCAGGAAGTAAAGAGGATTGCAGCTTGCTGTCACGTAAGACTATCCAAAACCCAAAGGAACCACTGGGAATCCAGTCTCAGCATGTGTTTCTGCCTATAGCAGCCACCTTTGGCTTCGGGAGGAGCCCTTTGCTACTCGGATGCCACCAGGTCTTAAAAGCATGAGATTCCCAATGGTTCCACAAGGGCGAGCAAGGGTGCCAAACGTACACTGTGGAAGCAAGAAGGAAAGATTTGTCATACAAGCTGAGTAGATAACATATTGGAGGACACAGGATCAGAATCAGGAGGCAGGAGCATAGTCAAAAGAAGGCCAGGAGTCAGGAACCAGGAAGTCAGAGCCAGGGGCAGGATATAGACAAAGGGTTTAGACACAGGAGACACAGCCAAAGTGCTTTCTGGATAAGACAAATAAGGACCAATCTGAGGCAATACATAGCTGCAGGTTCAGGGTTTAAATAGGGCTATCACTAAATGCATTGCACCTGAGCAATGATTAGCATCTGAGACCTAAAGAGCTCAGCACAGCTCTACTGAAAGTCAAACAGAAATGAGTGAACCCAGACTCCTGCTGCCAATATAGAATAGAGGTAAGGACACAGTGCAACAAGCAGAAGGTCTGGTTTCAACTTCAGGCAGAGACACACGTGTGTTATACCTGCAGAAAGAAGCCCAAAATAGTGGTGTTTAGAAAGGCAGCACATTTCTATTCTCCAACCTTGTGCTACATAATCCTTAAATAACTTAATAGACTGCTCTAATTAAAAAACATTCTCCTTCTTTGTATATTCATCAACCTTTATGCATCAGTATGTGCATTGCAACGTGAAGAGATGCATGTTCACTACGCCTGTTGAATTTGCACTTGATGAATAACCACCATAAAAATAGGACAGGACCTGTTGTGTTGAATATATATATATATATATATATATATATATATATATATATATATATATATTATAAAAAGTAAATCATTTTATAAAAATGTTAGGTGCCTCATGCAGTGTAATGTTTTTTCCAGAGCCTTTTACTGCAGCTGTGGTACTCTATGGTTGCTTTACTATCCTTGTACATTCATAGTATATCTTTGTTTGCACAGGGTGGCACCTTGCAATAGAAAATGCTAATGGTGCTATTATTAATACATTTCTCTTTTTCGTCTTTTCATGATCATTTATTTAGGCTGCACCAATATATTTAGCAATGATTAACAATGAGGCTGTTGCACAAGCAATAACAATGAGTAAGTAATGACAATAGATGCCAGGGGGCTTGTTAATGAGGTCTAGCAATTAAAGGGGATTATAAGGGCATACAATAAACAAAGAGTAACTGAGAAAATAAGCATGCATGGGATTTTCCCATATTGTTTGTAGTCTCATGGATGTTTTAAATAGGGTTCTATGAGGAGTTCACTGAGTTATCTGGAGGATGGGACAGCCCTTGGTGCACAACTATAAATACCCATAAATACTAGTGCACCAATGCCCAAACATTAGAGGGTCTGTTTAAAGAAGCATTCTAAATACAAATGTTTTCTTTATCTCTGAATAATCAATATGTAACAATCAAATGTATTCATTTTAATGGTCACAAACAGTGCTAAACTCTATTTTTGAACATTATTTTGGCAGCAAGCTGATTGAATATATTTTGCTTTGTGATTTAACTTTCATAACACCTTTAAGAAATCTAGGCTTCCAGTATTATCTCACCTTTTGAAGCATGGGACTCTGCTTGCTTATCGGGTTAAAAGAACCATGTAGTGTATAAATGAAACATGAGCAGTTCAAATAAAGTACATAAGGGGAGAGCAGCAATTTTTTATATGTTAAAGAACCCTGGTACAAATAAAGTCTAGAATTTACACACAATAAATGATAGTGATGTGGAGATCTTTTAAATGAAGACATTAATGTGAGAGTCATATTTGATCATTTTTAGCAACATAAATCTGTACATAAGTACCTGTAATTTTACCTCCAGCCTAAAGCTTCGATGTCCTTCCATGCTGAAACAAGTACAGGGTATGCTGTTTGCTGGATACTTACTTCTTCATATTAATTTCATGGCCCTTCATAGATGTTAGAACTTTAATGATTGTTGGAGAATTTACCTCCCAATATTCAAGTGTGATGGCTGCTAGAGCTGTGTATTACTGGGAACACTTACATGTTACCATCCACGAAAACAATTTCTTGTCTGTACAGTGGAAGCAGCATGAGTAGACTAAGCAGGCAGAGCCCGACTTCATTTAGATTTGAACTCTTTAGATCAGGGGTCCCCAAACTTTTTACACAGGGGGCCGGTTCACTGTCCCTCAGATAGACGTAGGGCTGGACTTTAAAAAAAACCTATGAAAATCCCTATGCGCACTGCACATATCTTATTTTAAAGGAGACCTAAAGTTAAAAAATATAAAACAAGTGTTAAAATACTTACCTTATACAGAGCCGATTGATTACAGTCACAGCATGAGCTGTGCTATAATTAGCTGGCTCCCGATGCTTCCCCCAATGCCTCCTGCACAGCGCATGCTGGCTGACACAGAAGCCAGTGCACAGCTCCTTCTTCTCCCTCCCCGGCCTCATACATCATCACGCTCATTGCGGGGAGGACATGGAGTAGGGAGGGGGTTAAACAGATCTTACCCACAATCCTATTTTCACCCCCTACCTGCTCCATGTCCTCTGAAGGGAAGGGGGGGGCACTATCCTGGTGCTCACCCCCCCCCCCCTTTCCCATTCACCTTCCCTGTTTGTTCTCTTGCCTACCTCTTTCCCTGCTCGGCTCCTTCTGTATTAGATTACTGTTACGGTGCTCCTCACTTCCTCCCCCTTCGCTTTTTGATGACATCCTCTTGATGCGCCGGGGGAGGAAGAGAAGAGGGCTGTAACAGTAAGCTTTACAACAGACGGAATCAGGCCGGGTACCAGGTAGGTAGGTAAAAAGAGGGGGTGAGCACCAAGATTGCACCCCTCTCCTGCACCTGCCTCTACTCCTAGTCCCGGCCATGGTGATGGGGGCCGGGTAAAAGGCCTGAGGGGGCCGGATGTGGCCCGCGGGCCGTAGTTTGGGGACCCCTGCTTTAGATCTACTTAATTTCTGGGTATCCTACTGTATGACACTGACTGTTACTGACTGATTCTAATTAGGTCCCTTAATCTTTAAACATTACCGATCTCATATAATCTAATAATATTCTCAGGGAATCTTTCATTTACATATAGCGTTATATTTTTACAGCCCTTTGAACATTTGGTCTATATTCTAAATCCAGAAAGATCTTTTATATAGATTATTATATTAGCATTATTAGTTTTATTACTAATTAGTATTGAGCTGATTCTTGTGCTGGAAATAAAGCTCACTAGCACTTAAAGTGAGGTATCCTTGTGATATTATTATTATTGTAATATAATATTATTATTGTAATGTATAATGCACTTTTCCCATGTCTGTATTTGATTTGTATGGCTAAATTGAACAGCGCTGAGTAAATTTGTGGCACTTTATAAATAAAATCATACACACATACCTTCTCCCTGATCTTTTGCTAGACAACTAGTTGTGTTTTGACATTCATAGCCCATCAGCTATGTATTCAGTAGTAGGTCAAGGGTAATTCCCTCACTTGTTTAAAAATCAAACAATAGTTTCCAGCTATTTCCTGTAACTGATTTTTTTTTTGCTGTATGAAGAGTGTAATAATTCATTATAGGTATGAAAGCAGCGCTAGGCCATTGTATGTTGGTTATGCATTCTCCCCTTTATAAGGTATTGTAGAGAGGGGAAAGTCATATTTGCTCCTCCTACTTATGCATAGATTGCAAAGAGGAAACTTGCAAGCTCATTACTAAACCAGTGCTAAAGTGTCAGCTATAAAGGTAATCATTGTATGGGACAAAAACTCCCAGTCTGCTTCAGGTTTAGGAGTATACACAAAGCTTGTTAGCCTAAAAGTCTTGAGCCATTTATAACTTTCTAGTAAAGTTTTATGGCTGCCAAGCAGCCAAAGGGCACTGTCGACATTTTAAATATGTTGTCTTTTTTAATAGGAGCTGGCCCTCAGCATGTGAGTCCAACAGATAATCACCTCTTTACATAGAAAGAATTAGGCTACTCGGGTTTATGATAACACTGATACATTTTCCCATGTGTTTCACTTGTTCACTGAAGCAAACCTTTTGAAAAACATGAATCCATGCCGGCCGCACATTACTTCTATTACAATGTAAACTTTCCTGTAGGGATAAATACCACAGAGACAGTAAGACAATAATGAACAAACTCTTTACAGTCTTTTCCAGCACTCACTGGGTTGTAAACAAAGCATTGAAGAGGCAGCCTTACAATTAATTTCAAGGCTAGCGTGCATCTACTGATTGTATATTGTACCCCTTAGCTTCCACTTTTCTCTCTTTTAAACTGGTAAAGCATTTTTCCTGCTTTCCTACAGTTTTTAAGTAGATAATAAGTTCCAAATTTTGCCAGCCTTTCGCTGTAAAAGAAGCTTGTCTCGGTGGTTGGTACCTAATGAAGATCCTTTTAGTTTTATCTTCATCAATTGTCAAATATTTGAGTCCGTGAAGTGGTGTGATGAGGTACAAAGACTGATATTTGAAGGGATTTTAACTCATTTGAGCAATTACATGCTTAACTGCCTTGCGATAATCTGTCAGCCTGACTCGTTTTTTTTTTTTTTTTTTGCACAACACAAGTGGAGAGAATTAGAAGAGCTGGATTTAGAGAATAAAGACCTTGCTTTGAATGGAATAAAGGCACCAGTGAATTTAATTGCCAGGAACAAACAGCAGGGCCGCTTGCAAGTTATAGACAGCAGTTACCTACCTATGGCGCTGGAAGCCAGCTGCAAAATAACTCTATCCAATGTCAGAGAATGGACCCTGCAATCAGATAGATGTGATCGCATGGAAAAATTAAGCTGTTGGTTTCTGATTATAAAATGAAGCAGACCTCACAGAAAAACTGACAGTAGAATAAAGTTCTGGCTTCTTCAGTTTAGATATATATATATATGTATATATATATATATATATATATATATATATATATATATAGGCTATAGTGAAATGAGATTTAAAGGTACACTAAAGGCTGGAATAAAAGAAAAGTCATTGTATAATCACTTTAATCAAGCGGTTTAATCCATTTTTAGATTTACCCTCTCAGCAGAAATGCTGTCTTATTTCTAATGTTTCATGGATAGCAGCATCCACCAGAAGGGACTGCACAATGTACTGTGCAGCGTGTTTACTTGCCAGATGCTGGGGCCTGCACAGTTTGTCTATATTTCATAATCATAGGCGTGTGCACAGGGTGTGCCTGGTGTGCCCGGGCATGCCCTCATGGCAGCACACAGGATGATACACCGCGTATAAAAATGCCAGTGTGAACCTACCCTTAAGATTTTTTTTCTTTAGAGGCACATCCTAATGAAACGGCTTGCGCACAGTTATGTTCCTAATGATGTGTGCTTTGTGTGTGAGGGATCTCACATTCCAGAGCACAAGTCATGAATATTAAATATCAAATATTGTGGGCGGGATCTAACCACAGTGACCAAAATACCACAGCAAGTTATAAAATAAAGATTCAGCAAGAAAAACAACCAGCGTTCAGTTTAGGTTTTTTAACATAAATAGGAATTTATTTGTGTTAGTATCATGTACTGGCCAAGCTTATATGCTATGACCAAGCTCCTTATATTTATTGAGGCTATCTTGCCCATGCAGAAAGAAATAACCGATAGGGATAGAGGGAGAGCAGCGCTTCTTCTGGGTAGAAAGAAGAAAAATATATGGTGCAGGTCACCTAGATACCAGTCAAATGTATAAAGAAATGCTACTCACTCATTCCTTGGTAAATTCAGGCGTTGGATTACTTGAGTTGTAACCCCGACCTCAGTCCGGTATTAGTTCAACAATTGGTCCTGTCCCACGATCAGGATACTCCAGTGTTTGCTCATCCAAACAAATTTCAGACAAGTGGAAAAAATTACTTCACAAAATTTTTTTTTAATAAAGAATGATTACAGGTAAAAAACAAGTAAAAAACTCCTACGTGTTTCGCCTAAAAACGGCTTCTTCAGGGAGTAAAAATAAGCAAAAAAAAAAATATCTTGCCCATGCAGCTGGAACATGCAAAATTCAAGTCTGGCCATTAGACCACATCCAGGCATCTTAAAATTAAGTAAAACCCGAATGGAAATATATTTGAATATAAGACTGAATGGCAGTTAAATATAATAAAATTTATTTTGAGTTTGTACACACTCATTTGCAGTAGCCACCCTCTGTTCTTTGTATACTGCAGCGCCACTCTGATTCCCTTTGGGGAGCACTGTCTGTCTGGCCAATGCTAACAACTTCTTGTACATGTTGCAGAACTGCTGCTGTAAATGGGTGGCAAAGCATCCAGAACTAGAGGGGCCACTGAAAAGCATTTGGGCGGTACAACAGCTGTGGTCCGCTACAAAGCATTTGGGGGGCCACTGCACTAAATCTGAAGGGGTACAGTACCTGGGGGAAACAGTATTATGGGGGACCTCTGCACAAAATATAGAGGGGCACACAATCTAAGTTGATCACTTCACAAAATCTGGTGGGGCACAGTATCCACTACACAACATTGTGGGGGCACTGCACAATGTGGGCACAGCATTGCTTGGTCAAAATTTTCCTGGTAGATTTCAATATACCAGTTAACACTTTGTGTGTGTCTGCATGTGAAATGCTGATATACAAAGAGATGTATGTTTGCAAATGTC
>WMED01016565.1:1278-13271 GCA_019650415.1 Pipa parva
TATATATATATATATATATATATAAGTATTGCATACTTGTTGAAACCTTTTTTATTGGACTGACAGTTGTTTCATATACAGTCATGTGCAAAAGTCTGGGCTCAAAAATACCTTCATCCAGGAACTGATTAAAAGCTACAGGAAGCGACTAGAGGCTGTTATTTTTGCAAAAGGAGGATTTACTAAATATTAATGTCACTTTTCTGTTGAGGTGCCCATACTTTTGCACCTGTCAAATTTTGGTTTAATGCATATTGCACATTTTTTGTTAGTACAATAAACCTCATTTCAATCCAGTAATATTACTGTGTCCATCAGTTATTAGATATATCAAACTGAAATGGCTGTTGCAAACACCCAAATATTTAGAACTAAAAATGATTAAGATTAATAGGGGTGCCCAAACTTTTGCATATGACTGTATATATATGGAATATATATATATATATATATATATATATATATATATATAGCCTGGCACTTAAAGTGATGTATTTTTTTGATTATATGCTTGTAATTTACTTCACTTGTTCATTGTTCCGCACTTGTCTGTATTATAACTGTATTGTTGGATTGTACAGCGCTGCTTAACCTTGTGGTACTTTATAAATAAAAATATACATACATAAATACTTATTGAGTGACCTATTTTCAGCTACAAAACTACTGGATGCTTGGAGGCATTTAATCCCTACAGAAAGGGATTATTCCTTTTACTTGTTTTCCCATGACACTACATCCAGAATTTACTACATATTAACTTCACCTGATATCCAACCAATCAAGAGCACCCCTCAATTCTAGTCCTGAAAATATACTTAAAAGATCTTTGCCTTCTGGAAGCAACAGTCTTCAGACAGGCTAATGATATGTATAGACTACAGTTGAAAGCTAACTGGACACTTTACATAAATACTCTTAATAACACCCTGTAATCAGAACTATTAGAACTAATGTACTGGAAAAGGCAAATGAAATTACCCAAGATCAAATAAACACAACAAAAGCAGGTTGATGCTCTGCATACAAACCCCACTCAGCATACTCCATAATTAAATTTGGCTTCTGTAAGGAAGTATTTGGTGTGATTTCGTGTAAGTATGTCTAATGCGTGAGGAGCGTTAAGTTCAAATTAGACTCCACCCCAAGGTAACTCATCTGCGTTGTTTAAAGAAAATATGTAATTATTGGTGACCCATTCTATTTTCTTTGTGTATATTTAAGTTTTTATCTTTTTCAAATGTTATTCTCAACTGAACTGTTTATGATGTGTCACTTTAAACTTAATAGACAAAAAAAAAAATTTGTATATCTTTCTGAATTAAGAGGGTTATTTATCCAATTGAGAATTGAACTGTTGATGTGAATTCTCACCACTTCAGGTTGCAATACTTTGGGGGGTTATTCACTAAAGTCCGAATTGTTGCTTATAGGTGCGAATTTGCCAGATAAAGACAGTTGCAATAGGCTGCTACTGTCGCAGTCACATCTTTATAATTATTATATTGTCGCAGTTGCAACTTTATTATGGGAAAATTGACGGTCTTAACTTTTAAAAATTGTCGCGACTTTACAATGGGGAAATTATAGCAAATTTACCTATGGGAATCCGCTGTTTGCGAATTCGACAGTCGAAAACACACCTTAGTGAATTACCCCCTTGATTCTCTACTCCTTATTCACTAAACAGAGAATTCCCATTAGTGAAGTTGTGACTGTGTCAGTAGAAGTCTATTGTGTATTGTGTGACCATCGTTAGCTGGCGAATTCGCCACATCATAGAGTTTGCTGAATGCCTGAATTTGGGGAAGTGATGAATTCACACCTTTATGTGACAATTTGGACTTTGATAAATAACCCCTTGTATTTGTATCGATATGTTCTGTAATGCTTCAGAAAAAAATGAGTTTAGAGAAAGCTGAAGCGAAACATATTCGCAGAGAGGAATGGTCTAAAATTCCTCAACACTGTAAAAATCTGATTTACAGTAGCAGTAAACGTTTGCTGGAAGTGATTGGGAGTGAAAGGAAGATTTAAACTTATGTTCTGCTTTTTCTCGGACTATGGATGTTTGCTCCATGGGCCCAGTCATGAACAGTACAATAATAGGTTTGTTATTTGTACATTTGTAAATTTGCCCCATCATTTGCAAACCTTTATATGGCAAAATGGGAAGAGTAATATGTTTTTAATTCATCTTTTTATCAGAACAATATCGCCTTTTACCAAAGATATGTTGACAATTTGTTATTTATTTGGAAGGGGGATCTAAACCTCATGAATGATTTTTATCTTACTAGTAACGATTTTAATCTCGGTTTTACTTTTAATTCTGAAAGGTTAGAAATATACTTTTTAGATCTAACATGATTTAATATAGGCAAGAAGATCCATAGTAAATTATTTAGAAAGCCAACTGACAGTAATAATTTTTATAAATGCCAATTGTGGACACTATAAAAGATGGATAAAGAACATTCCGTATGGGCAGTTTCTTAAGAGTTAAAAGAAACTGTTAAAGAATAGAGGACTAGGAATCCTTTTCTAGTGAACTTTCAGAACGTTTTTGCATCAAAGGTTATCCTAAAACCCAGATTGATGAATCTAAGAAAAGAGCTGACCAGATTTCTAGAGACCAGTTAATTAATGGTAGTACAGACAAGAAAAAGAAAAAAATCGATACGGATTACCAAGTAGCATTTGTGAGTAAGTACACTTCTAAATCAAACATTATATGTAGCACTTTTAAAAAATATTGGAATATTTTGAAAGCAGATGAAGTTTTAGGTGAACATCTGCCGGAGAAACCTAGATTTATTTATAAGCATGGGCGGTCCCATTAAAGGTCAAATAGCTACTTCAAGGCTGAAGGATGTGAATTCGACTAATGCTAACAAATAGTTCCTTTGGTGTAATAATGACTTTTAAATGTATGAGGCCAAGGTGTGGCATGTGAAAATATGTAGCAGGTAAAAACATTGAATCCAGTTTCAAAAGGAAGTTTAGCATCAACCATTTTGCCAACTGTCAGATTAAATATGTATTATACCTTCTCATGCGTCCATGCAAATTAGTATACACTGGCCACACCACATGTCCCATTTCTGTACGTATTATGGAACACGTACAAAACATAAAAGAGGCTAAAAACCCATAGCGTTTCCAAGCATTATTTTGAGGAACATAATAAAGATGCCTTCACATTAAAATTCTTTGTAACTGAAATAATGTCCAGCCAATTTAAACACTGGTGATAGGTTACTTAAACTTAGGCAAGAAGAGACCTATTGGATCTTTAGAATTAAATCCTTGGTACCCTATGGTTTAAATACAGATCTTGACTTGGCTGCATTTTAACTTTTGAAAAAAATTTTTTTTTTAATTTTTTTTTTTTTTTGCTTCATGGTTTTATGTATTCATTCGTTTTATGAAACATTTAATACTGATTTTTAATTTTACATATTTCTATTGTTTTAATTAAGAGATAGGGTTCATCGTTATTAGCAATTTTTTATGATTGTATCATCTATTATAAGCACATTCTGTTTTAGAGGAACGATACGTCTTTTACACCGATACTTGCAATATCATTTTTAAACAGAGGTGGCAGTAATTGAGTGAAGCAATAGATTGGTGGATGATTGCAATCCACTGCTGGAATGCAAGTTGCATTACAACTCAAAGCGCTGTGGAGTGATGTCATTGATCATGACAGCGACCGGCAAATGGCAGAGGCTGGCGTTGTTATTTAATCTGACTTTACACACGCCGGCTTCACTTATACCTAGCAGCCGGCAGTGCAAATATACTGCTCAATCATTTGAATCTTCTGAGGAAGCCAGGATCCAGCCTGGTGAATCACATAGAGAGACTTTCTGTTTTAAGGTGCCCTATTCACTTTTACATTGTGAGTACCTTTTGAGTAATAAAGCATTGATCTATCAAACGTACTACACTATTTGTGTTTTTTTCACAATTTGTTCCATATGGGGAGATGATCATTTGGTGCATCCTGAGTTACAACCAGTGAAGTTTTGGTTTGAATGCCTGCCATTGCATACATCTGGTGAATGCATTATTTTAAGGGGGTCTGTCTCCCCACATGCACTTTTGCTTCATATATTATTTTTTTCTCTCATATGGTGGAGCTTCTATTTCACTCATTTTAGCACCAGCGAATTTTCCTCATCAGCATGAGTGGGGTGAAGTGTTTAACGTTATTATGTTAAGGGAGGTTTCTCCTCTTTTTCCTTTTTTTTGCGCTTCCATAGACCCTAAGGTTTCCATCCGACCAGGATTCTTCTCTTTTCTCTGTTTGTTATTAGTTCAGTTAGATTGTCTTAGTCTATAATTGTGACTTGGAAAATATTGGGACCACATTTTATTAATTAGTAAGCAGTGCAGAAATCCAGGAAATTCCAAAGGATGTATTTTTTTCTTCTAACTATACATTTGAGGAAGAAAGGAATAAAGGGATTTATGATTATTTCTAAAACTGTTTACCCAAACTATCCAGAATATGCTGCAATTTCTAGATGATTCTCTGTTCTACAACATTGAAACATCTGTGGTTATACGTATACTCACAATTTTCATTATAGAAATATTTCTTTTTCAAGGTCAAAGATAACTTAAACCAACAATAAAACATTTATTGTAGTGACTGTAAAATAAAACTCCAAGTCTAATGAAGATAGGAAGTATAAAAACTTTTAAAAAAAAATGTTTCTGTACTGTTAAAGTTTAATTTTCAACTTGCAAATATTTACATAGTATTTTACAAATAAATTCTTATTTTCAACACAAAATAACAGCAGACAAAATGAGATCAATATACATCTACATAATTACAAATAAAATAGTGAAAAGGTGCTGTTGCTGGATAACGGATCTCTTTAGGTAACTGTTTAGGGGAAATGTTTAAATCCATGTGCGGATGAAGGCTCTTTTTGTAACTATGGTAAAAAGAAAAGCCACTTGTTAATATAGTGTTTGTAAGTTTTAAAGCCATAACAATATACCAAGGACAATATTGTCTAGAGCAGTGGTACTAAACCTTTTTATTGCCACAACCCTTTAGTACAGTCATGAATTTACTACGGAAATATTGTCGCAGTCACAACTTTAAAATTGTCGCAGTGGTACAACGAGAAATTGTTGCTGTCATGTTTTTACTATGGAAATATTGACAGGGTCGCAACATTACAATAAGAAAATTGTCACAGTCGCAACTTTACTATGTGAATGTTGTTGCAGTCACAACTTTTAAAAATTGTCGCGGGCGCGACTTTAAAATGGGAATATTGTTGTGGTTTCCACTACTATTTCCAATGGTCATAGACAACCCCTGGAAAACTGTCATTTGAACCCTGACGAGGTCACGACCCCCAGGTTGAGAACCGCTGGTCTACAGGGAACGTAAGCAAATTATCATTAAGCACTGAACTAATGATTTAAATCTACCATAGTATGTTCGCCAATAAACTATGAGAAAGTATATAGGCATATGGGATGCATACTGTACCTTACTCAGTTCTGGGAATATTTCCTGGATCGCTATATCTAATAGAACATACGAAAGCTGGAGAAAAAAAAAAGTTATGGTTAAGAAAAGATTTTTTTTAACATTCAAGGCAATTTAAAAACTTGAACTTAGCAGTATAAAAATATATTCCATGATGCCATTTTCTTAAAGGAGAACTAAAATCTAATGAAAGCTTAGGCATATAATAATGTACCTTTATGCACAGGACTTTACCAGCTTGAGGATGCTCCAGTCCTCTGGCACTAATAATATGTCCTTACAATTTAAAAACTTGAACTTAGCAGTATAAACTTAGCCTGTGTAGTTTGATTTCACCCAGTTGCTCAGCATGTATTGGCATTTTTAGGCTACTGTAACCTCTGAGCTAGTACATAATGAGCCAACACAAGGTTTATGGGGTCATTGTTGGGCTTTTGCCCTCCTTTAAATGAAGTCGAAATTCCTGATTTGTATTTTCTTTTATTCTTAAACGGCAGTCATCTTTATTCTGAGTATCTCTACGTCTAGGACTGAGCCGTTTGTTGCATTTCCAATGTTATCAACAAGTAGCAGAACGGACATTCTAAAGAACAACCTATGTTTTATCTCTGCACTAAATGCTGTCATTTACCAGAGGCTATTGATGTATTCAATTATTTGCTCTTATGGGCAGATGTATTGCTGTATTTTAATTTGTAATTTAATTTTTAAAGAAATTCTAACACAAAACTTCAAGACAAGTTCTAAATGATAATTCCTTATTTTAAGTGCGCTCAGTTAATCCCAAATAGTTTGATATTACAATGTAGGACACTTGTTTTTAATGTCTTTTTTTCCCCAATTAAAAAAAATGTAAAGAATTTGAGAAATCGTACACGGCTTCTTTTCTGAAGAGTAATGCCAGCCTTCTCATAACAACCTTTGTCTAATGCCAATAACGCTGCTGAATTATGAGGTGTGGTGGTGCAAATAGCTTTTATTGCACAAACTTGAATACAAATAATTTAACAGCACTTTTAATATTTATGCTAGCTTGTATATAAAACTAATTGCACGTCCATTACCATGCACTGTCACAGAAAGGGTTTACACAAGTGAAAATCCAATAAAATATAAAATTACTTGTTTGTTAAGGACAGGTTGCTGTAGACCATCGAAAAGAAGACGTATGCCTTCATACTTTGCTTCATCACCAATACATTTTGCTATCAAATCTGTTCAAAGAAAGAAGGAATAGATAGACACTTTTATACTGTTTGTAAATTCTCTGCCACCCCAAAATAATTGTATTTTGTTCTGATGCTTTTCCTATGGTTTTTGCCCTCTTTTTCACATATCTCCGACCAATTTACACTTCTGTCTGCTTGGTGTGGCTCAACGTATGATGGGGTATGATTTCTTTATGTTATTGATAATGCTGAACTCTTACAATATTATTTAGATGAATTTAATCTTGTCAATTTGGACAAGGCAAGGTAAAAAAAAATAAGAACATCGCTGTAAATCATCCTTCCAATGGTACACTGGGCATCTGACACCATGTTTTCTTTTCCAGTGGCAAAGAAATGCCAACATCTCTTCAATGATATAATTTTGCTTACTGCTAGTCAGGGCTCAGAAATATAGAACAAGAGTTTTACTGCTAAACACCTTTGCCTGCATTTCCCAGGAATGAACCAGCCGCAAGCAATATTGTCTAAGTGGGATTGCTGTTTTATGACAGAAAAAAAACATGGTGTAACAGTGTTGCCAGTAAACATGCCCCCTGCTGTGTTTGTAGGTTCTTCTGGAGCAGAACCTGGATAAATAAAGGTTCTCTCTACAGCTCTACATAATATTCTGTTGTCACATAAAAATGAATGGAAAAAATCCTAACTCCTGAATGACAACAGACTTAAACCTGGGGAGTGTGTAAATCACTACAATAAAATTAAAAATATTTATGAGGAAGAAAAGAAGGGTGAGATCATATCAAATGAAGTATACACGTGAACATTTCTCATTTTATCAGGGCTAAATGCATGTAAACTGTAAATACAAAATGATTACACAATTCACATTCATCTAGTGCAGAAAAGAGAACGGTGAATTTTTCTTCCAATAATACACCTCAATAAAAATAAACGAAGCCAAGGAAATACCAGGAATGTAGCGCATCATTTCATCAAATGTAAGCTTTGCGCGTTGCTGCTTTAGTTGTAGAGATCGTGGTTCACTGCTCTCACAAAACACAGCATCTAATATAAAAAAAAAAAAAAAAGATGACAAATGACATTTTTGTGAGTCCTTGCCTTTTTTAAACACATGTTGGTATTCACTGTCTACATTTTTTTTTAACGTACATGTTAAATTGTATCACTTTTCCTGTATTTAGTATTAAATGGCTTATTACCTCTGACCGAATCACCATAGTTTGCAATTTAGACACCTATTTATGTATATATTTGAAGGTTCTAGCCTGTAGTTTAGTAGCAAGACCAATCCAAAGACTGGTTTATCTTAAAGCTTCACATTTTCTGACAAAATATTTAGCTGCTGTTCAGGGAGGTTCTTCTCTACTATGTCTACCTTAAGGCTATGTTAAGCTACTATAAATATATTACAAGAAATAAAATTAGAAAGTAAATATTTAATTTTATGCAAACAGTCCTCTGAAGAAAGCTACAAAATAGGAGAGTTTATGACCATACACTCACTTTAAAATAAAACTGACCATTTAGGAAAAAAACAGGATAAAATAAGCATCATATACCTCTAAGCAATGTTATCAATGAAACCAGGCGATGCTCTTGAAAAAGTTGATCTAATTTATAGTTCAAATAGCAGTTTGTGTACGTCTCAAGAGTATGTTTGAAAAGTATTCGCCCGCCCATCAAAAGATGATGAAACCAGTCAGGGATGTGAAATACAACACGTCCTAAAAGATATTATAAATATATAATGTTAAGCTATTTTAGGCTAGTGCAGTAAACCGTAGGATTCAGATATTATTATGTAACCAAGGATAAAAAGATTGAATTTTTTTCTGTAAACCATTATCTGTCAGATTAGTATGTCCTTTACCCACTACACAAGCTGTACATTTCTGATGAAATAGGAAAATGATAATTTGTTTAATTTAAGGTTTATGATTTAAGAACAATGATCTCTAATACTACTAGAAATAATGTCTATGCTAGACCCATGAATCTTTGCTTACGATTACAATAATTATAATTCAAACAAGGAGGAGGGGGACTGAAACACATTATAGTAGTTTAAATATGATAAGTATAATATTAAATAATAAAATTAGTATAATATAAACCACATACAGAGTCTGTATTTCATAAATCTAGAGTGAATGCATGACAAATGGACAGGAAATAACGGAGCCAAAAGCCTCCAGACTCCTGGGGCAAAATTGAATAAAGTAAAAAATACCGCTGTATTTGATATCGTGATATCGATAATTTCGACTGAAGAAAATTTCGATATTGAGATGTCGAATAGTAATTTATACAATGATAAAATTCATTGACCGCGATATCGAAAAATTCAATTGAAACATTTCAATCTGTTTGTTCCTATGGAAAATCCGTACCATCGATAATTTTGACGGGAAAATTTGATTGAAACTTTTCGATAATTTCCACATTTTTTTATCCAGTTTTTTTGGTCAAAAGGTCAAAAAATGCCTTTTCGACTTTAATACATTTTGCTCTTGGAATTTATTTAAGGGCACATCACCCCAAACATTTTCTGAGACATGTAGGAGACTTGGTTTTATACTGACTCTCACTACTGTCAAAGGGCAGCTCCTTTACTTATTTTGCTTTGAGTTTCTCGATCTCGAGTTTTCAAATTCTTTTCCATGGATAGGTAGCTTTACATTAGTAGCATGGCTACCTTTCCATGGAAAATACCAAAAATTCGGGATCCCAAAACTTGATTTCATGATCACGAACAAAATCTTGCGAGAATTAAACTATATTTCTATTGGTAAAGTCGGAAAGACCCAGTGTTTCTGACTTTAATAAATTTCACTTTAAGTGCCAGTCAGTAGCTGAAACCAGATAATGGAGGCTATGGCCCATAGTGCTTACAATCTTAATACGTATAAGTTTTTAAATGTATTTTAAATTGAGTACTGTTTAGTTTGAAGTTTTTGAAAATATTTACTTGTGAAAATTTCAAAATGTCAACCACATACAAATAATTCCTTATCAGTTTCTATTTGTTGATGCTATAAGTGATTGTCACTATTATGTCCTTAGTCCTGGCCCTGAATGCATCTGTTGCAGCGGTCTTGCATGTTAAAACTCAATATCCATGAGGCAAATATTTAAAAAGACAATACAGCTCACGAATAATAAAATTTACTTACCTATGTACATTAAATAGTCATAAACCCCATCAACAGTCATCACCTCCATAAAGTAATTCTGGTTGTACCTCCGCTCTGTATTCTCTGAGCGATTTGCATTGTTCTTGTACAGCTCATTAAAAAGCTAAAAAATTAGGAGGTCACAAAATTAATAGCAATAATTCATATAATGTATATGCCTCACTGTTCTAGCTACAATGTACAGTATACAGAGTATAATAATGTTATCTAGCAGGATCGCAGAATGTTCAACAGAAAATACACATTTCAGATCGACGTCAATATAGTTTTCTGATGGGTTTTGAATGTGGATAAAGTGACAGGACCAACTCCTTAGGGAATAATGGTTTTATGTTAGCCTAAAGTAGGTGAACGCTTTTGGGAGATGAAATTTGCTTTGAAAAGCTTTTTAAATAGGCAAAAATAGCAAAATCAATAAAAAAAAAGGCTGTTTCTTCAGCATTTATTTGATGAGCTTTCACCTTTTATAAATAAACTCCCATATACTCCACAAAAAAATCCCACCTTAAAAAAAGAAAACTGAACAATTGTCCTATTTAGGCTGTTTAGTTTTGTCATTGTTCCAATTTCGTACAATAAGAAAAATCATCTATAATGCTCTAGCTTACGTTGCTCTTTTACCCTACGGCACTGTGTAAGGTGGGCACATTCAAGGGGGTTATTCACTAAGGTGCGAATTCAACTGTTGAATTCACAAACCAGCGGATTCCCATAGCAAATCCACTACAATTTCCCCATTGTAAAGTCACGGCAATTTTTTTAAAGTTAAGATTGTGACAATTTAACCATAATAAAATTGCGACTGCGACAACATTCTCATGATAAAAATGTGACTGTGACAGTAGCAGCCTATTGCGACTGTCTTTATCTGGCGAATTCACACCTATACGCAACTATTCAGACTTTAGTGAATAACCCCCTCAGTGCACAGTCATTTACTGCCCGCATCAGAGTGAAGAACACCGAGAAATTTCAATGTAAACAAGGCCCTTGTGGAGGAACTCTTATTGTACTGTAGATTTTTACAGCAGCTCTATACAGTAACAGGAGTAAATCTCATTATAATGGTACCCATGAAATTAAAAACATTGCTAGGAAGTGCTGCTGTGCAAAGTTTTTACTTCAAAATAATGGAATGATAGTAAAAGAGATGCTCAAATTAAAATGTATTTTAGCATGCTGTAGATGGTCATAATCAATAAAAAAAAATAAAATACAATTAGTATTGTTTTTCTCGCTGTTCTGCCATTTCCCAAAGTAAAACAATATGTTTTCCTGATGTCTAGAGCCAGGAACACAAATACCCATAATGCGAACTGAACCTGAAAGCTTTATTTTAAATAGTATTTTGTGTTACCTACTGTATCTTTCTCTAAGTCTCTCCATGGTTATGCCTATTCTTTAAAACACATCCTCCCTAGATGCTATTTATGTTCAGAACAGCAAAAAAAAACAAACAAAAAAAAAAACAACTACCATTTAAGGTGAGCATCCAATTTCTATGTACTCACAATACTATTACTTTATATATTTTACGTTCCGGTTACTGCTAGTCTTATTTATAGATTACCTCTGTTTCTTTTAAGGAATGAACAATCAACTGTGACTTTTTTTATCTTATTTAAAATAAAGACAGATAAATACACAACAAATATTATCCACAGTTTACATGTGATTTATGTGATTCACTGTTTAATTGAAATAAACACATGAAAATTTCACACGTGGACCAAGTACATACCTACGTTTAACAATACTTCAAAGCAATAAATTAGAATCAGATGCACAGGTGCAAATGTTTACTGCATCATTTGCATGAACCCTGGAAAAATTGTTGGTTAAATATGTGGTACTGCCTTGCCAATATCAAAAGAGCTCACTGAAGACTTCATACATGGGGTTATAAATGTCTAGAAGACTTTAAAGTGATTTTAAACATCCCCTAATACACCCAGAATTTCTCCATGGGACCTACAAGTAACTCTTGACACTGCTGATGACAAAGTTTATGACCCTATCTTTGAATAGAGCAGGGGTGGGCAATTAATTTTCCCAAGGGGCCGCATGAGAAATTAGGATGGT
>WMED01016566.1:0-13271 GCA_019650415.1 Pipa parva
GTAGCAATAGGTGTACTAATAGATACACCTGCTGAGATAGCAGTATATGTAGCAATAGGTTTATTAACAGATACACCTGCTGAGATAGCAGTATATGTAGCAATAGGTGTACTAATAGATACACCTGCTGAGATAGCAGTATATGTAGCAATAGGTGTATTAATAGATACACCTGCTGAGATAACAGTAGAAAGGTATATTCCTAATTTCAATTGCTGTATTTGAATGGTAAATAATGGGATGTTAAATTGTAACTGGGCTAAAAATAATTTACGAGGAACAAAATTTAAGACTTCAATGCTTCCAACACTTTAAAAAATAAATACTGGTATTGTTTTTGCAGGTGACACCATCATGGGAAATTTAGAAAGGTAATTTCTACCTATTCGCCACAGTTCAAGCCGTATCACCGCTTTTCACCACGTTATCTCCGTTTTTTCATTCTTGCCACATTTTCAATTTCCCCCTCAATTTATGTAGTTCTGAAGAAAATTTATCAATATTGAAAAAGATCGATATTGAAAAAGATTGATGAGTTAATACCACTACACTTTACTTTCATTGGAGCTCCTTTTCCATAGATATTGTTATTGCTGATATTTTCAAATGTTATAAACTATCTCCAATGGGAATAATGGGTTTTCACCACCACCAACCAGGTGAACAATTTTGTAAGTTTGGTCAAAGCTTTAAATGGGTTTTCCAACTTCCTCTGCCTCTGGATCAACAAGGGTAAACTAAGGGTTGTTTACATATATTTTTATATATGTTGAACTTGATGAATGTGTTTTAACCTTAATAACTACATAACTATATGATTTGGGCACTATGTTTCCACCTTGCAGTGTGCACTGCTCTTACCCTAGGGAATGGGTACATTCTGGACTTGGACTTTCCACTGTAGGCATACAAGTACAAGACTGATGCACACTGGGAGTGGTGGGGAATCTATTGTTAGTTTATCCAAAGGGTTAACTCTCTTGGCTCTCCTTGGTATCTGGGGTTCTTATCTGTACCTGTAAGGTACAGATAAGGTCCCTTTTTCTGGGGAATACCCTTTTTCCCAATTCCTGTTGCCACTCTGCCTTGACTCTCCTGATTATTCTCTTTCATACTTCCCAATAGCAGTTTACTCTATAACTAGATTTAAGCAAGATGACACTGTCTTCTGAGGGACTACCAGGGCCCCAACTATGTCATCAGGAGATAGGGAATCTCTAATTCAGTAGTCGAGTCATCCAATAGCTTAGTCATATATCTGGCCTTGCTGCTGCATATACAGTAAGTCATGTGCTTTATAGTAAATGTATTTATATTTACTATATATTTAATATGTTCTTCAAAGGAATCAAAATGATGTATAGAAAGTAAGAAATGTTTCTATTTATCTTTAAAAGTTGGGCTTTAGGGCTTACTTCCTGTATATGCTTTATGTAAAGCGCCATAGAAAATAATGGATCAACAACATGGCTGCTTTAACTAAAGGCAAAAACAGGCAGAAAGTACTAAAAGTCATTCAATTGAACTTAAAAGATATAATTTTAAGTCCTTAATTTAAAAAACTGTCATGTTATTGGCCCTTAAACAAACAAGCTGTAACAGGTATGGCTATTTCTTGATGATCATTTTAGACTTCTTGATAATTATTTTTAAGTTTAATCAATGAAGACTGTCTTTTCTATCATATTTGTTCTCTATTTTCTCACTAATTAACATTTTGTTTAGCACAGTGTACACTGTGCGGAGCAACCAATACAGATCCAAATCACACTGTATTCATCCAAGACAGTATAATTAGTGGCTTAATGCCTACAAAAAGAGCAGATTAATGGATAACATTCAGTTTTATTAACATGCGTAATGTGATATATCTTCAGCAGGCTGACTAAACTAAAGGCAATGAGAATATGAATAGTGTGTATTCTTTATATTTGCCATTGTTAAATGTATTTATACAACGTGATTTTTTTTTCAGTGTTTTATACATTCATTTATCTTGTACTGTTGTTTATGTTTATAGAAATAAATTTAGGGTTGTGCAGTAAATCATAAATGATATAGTTTTTATTAAGCACTTCCTAAACACATTATTGTAACAAATGAATAATTTAACATGAATACTATTCCCAGAAAGTAGTAATCAGTGTTCTGTACAAAATATGCTGGATCATGTTCAGAAAGAGCAATATTGACTGCAGCATCTGGCACATAAAGTCACACCCATTTTACCAATAGATTTTAAAGAATGCGTTCATACTTCATATATTTGTCTGCAATCATTTTTATACCTTGTATGTGAAATTTGTTTTGTTTGCCGTTTCTAGCTTCACCTTCTATTTCTGGATGTTTCATTATTGGCGTTGTCTCATTTGGCCTTGAATTTCTGAAACACATACATATAGATGTGGCTGGACTGACTTTGCCATTTGTAATAGGATTAACTAATAGCATTCCAGCACAATGAGGTAAGATAACTTAAGACAGCACATTTACCTATGGAGAAATTAAATACATTATCTGAAACATATGAGTATAAAGGCAGCTTCTGAGATATTTCAGAGGTAATTTTTAATATATTACCCACTCAAAACATTATAGAAGAGGATCCATTTACTTGACAGTAAGTCACAGCTGGCATTAAGTAAAAAAGTGCAAAACTTTTCTTGCTTTTTATGTTGTGCATATGGAGGACAGATGGACTTAATTTCAGTCCAGTTCTTCCTTCCACACTACCCCCTACAGGAGTATGCTACACAAGAAAGGCATTTGTTATTGGAGCCAAAGCACTTGGTTGGGAGGTGGTGGTAGCAGTGCTGACGTGGGTGGTGGGGTAGTGACAATTGACAAAAATCTAAAATTTAAGTAATCAAACCTTAGATTTATCTTTCAGGTGACTCTGGATTAATTTCTTTAGTTAAAAGAGTCAGGTTTCCAGTTGTCTTTCCACAGACATCCACAGTGGAAAACAGATAAATATGATTCAATAAATAAATAACTATTGATGCAAATATGTGTGTAGGGTAATGCCATGTTTAGTGTAGAAAGGGAGGTTGGAGGTGGAGAACCTTTCTAGACACAAAACACAGTTGCCCCAAAGCTCCACTCAGGCAATCACAAAGCTACGTATAGGCAATTATCCATGGCTGAATAAATAATCGGTGGTTGGTACAACCTTGTCATTCATACACTGGGTTACCTGCTTGCCAGGTTTAGTGGGTTGCCATTTATATGATTGACAATTAATACACATACAGTATAATAGGTGTAATTGCTCTGAACATTTGGTTGAAAATGGTTTAAAATAATTGAGTGCCTTTAGCGTATTTTCCTACAAGTGATTTAAAGAAAATATTCAGTATCACATAAAAAGCAGATTTTTTTTTTCAGTTTAAGTTTAAAGTCTTTTGTTCTTTCTTATTTAATGACAGAGCTCAAAACAATGTACAGGAAACAAGATAACAGTTTAGCAAGAGCAGAAAACATATAGGTCTATGCACAGTGACCACTTCTCTTCAAATATATAAATGCAACAAGCTAGAAAGGTATGTTGAAATAAACTAGTATTCCATTAATACGTTATGGTTTAGTTAAAGGGCAAGTGTGTGTAATGCTATTTGGACAAGACACCTAGGCAAACTATGCCCACAGAACTTCTTGTTGGAGAAGCTACCCTTCTGTAGCTAGAGCTAACTCTCACTTCTAAAGAAATCTTTACTTGTCTCTACTAACACTCTCTTAGCCTTCTGGTGGAGGCCCAAAGTCAAAGGCACACTTATTTCCTGAACAGCAGTTTACATTAATTCTGAGACTCCACCCAGATTAACATATTCATAAACAAATATTTCCTGAATGCAATAATTATGTACTCCACAAGATGGAGTCACTACATAACCATATCAAATTTTCTCTATAGAACACATTGCATAATGTTTTTACATATAGAACACTTTTTAGGAAATGGAATATCTAATACTTCCATTTTCCTATATGTAGATACAAATTCACCGAGTTGTAACAATTTATAGTAATATTTAAACATTCTTATAACTTTTTTAAATAACTTTTTTTTTTTCCTTTTGTCCAAACAAATCAGTTTGTCAGTTTGTCCCTGATATTAAATATATGTCATTGACTGGGAATCATTGCTGCTAAAATAAGCTAATCTTTGGGCAACCTGATCAGATGACTCTACTAGCATGTGACGTTAGAGATAAGGAGACCAGAAATGATTTGGTTCTAAGATTATAAAACTGAAAATAAAGAGGTAAAGAAATATGAATTTTAGTGTTCTATGAACTGTGAGAAAAAAAATAAATATTTTGTAAAAGTAAGAAAAGCATTCACTTCAAATTGTTACATTTTTGCCCTTTGAGATAAAAAAAAAAATAAAAATGTAATACCATTACCTTTTTACTGTGCTATATGTTGCATTGTTGGATATTAAACCATTCACTTTATTGGTGCCATTTCCAAAAATACATTCATCTATTCCTATGTAAAAATAAATAAATACATTTAGCGTAAAGTGTTTCCAAAAGTAATTAAGGTATTTTTTTCTGTGATAAAGGGCTTTCATGGATAAAAAGAGTTGTTGAACAGCTAAAAGAAACCAGGCAAGTTTTCTTTAAAAAGTATGGTATTAATTAACTTGATAGCCATCATAAAATGTTTTTATGGTGCTCTACAGATTCCAAGCACCTTTTAAAGCAAAATGTAAATATCTAAGTGAAAAAGCAAAAAAACAAAAACTGTAGTAAAATAAAACATTTAATATTCTGGTATTGGAAGAAATAAAGCCTTTGCAGCAGAGTCTGTGGACCATTATTTCTTCCAGTTCCTTGGTGGAAGCGGAACAACAGGAAGAGATAGAGCCGGGAAGAGATAGAGCCGGGAAGAGGTATAGCCGGGAAGAGGTACAGCCGGGAAGGATTGCTCTAAGCACATTTTCTGCTCGCTAAAATAAAACCTTGTTGAGTTTAACCACAGCCTATGCCAAATCACTGCAAAAGTGACAAAATGGGGGATATTTCTAAAAATAAAGAAAAAAGTCGTCATCAAAAAAAGTAGGGTAGAAAAAAGTTGCGTTGAGAAAAGTCACCAGGATATCATTATTTATTAAAGCTCCTTGAGACAAATTTTGTTGCCAAGAAATAATTGCTAGATAGAGGTTGGGGAAAACCCATTATTCTCTATGGGAGACGGTGGCCCAAATGTTTTAATGTCCCATAATTTTTAACAACAAAAATAGCCGCTGATATGATGATCCCCCTTTCCGAGTCTATGGCAACATAGTTTGCCGCGAAGGCGCTAGAGAATTTCATAAATAAACATATTGCTTCAGAAATGTTTTGCTCACTACAGTATTGCACAACCAATTGTGAGCAGCGCTGAAAGAATTCTATCCAAATAACTTAGTGTGAAAAAAGTTCTTAAAGTGATATTGTTTGCAGCTTGTTCCACTACAGTATACAACCTATGTCCATAAACAAAATGCATCAATGGGCGGATGTGGAGGTGACTGCATAACAAAATCCACCTTTTCATGTCCGTGTCATTGGACTTGAGATATCCAGATGGATTTATGAGAGGGATTTAATAAGATGTTCCTGAAATCTGCTGAGAACAGTATAACTGTTTAGAGAAAGTCCCATAAAAATATTTTCTAACTGTTTAAACTATTATTGCATCATGGTATCTGTTAGTATTAATATCAGCAGTTTACTCATAGTGTTGACATAAAAAATGTATGGAAAAACCTTTTCATAAGGTTCCAGTCTCATCCTTGATTTCTTAAAGGAGCACACGTTTAAAAAAATGTACTAAATGAGAAACTTTTTACCTGATGTGGGTGTGTGTATGTATATATATTTGTAAAGCAAACAAAACTAGAAACAGCACTCTCCTCTCTTTGTCAAAGGTGCACGTGGAAAGGAGGCTGCCACATCCCACAATATGGAAAAATTCAATCTCCACAATACTCTTTTAAAATAAAAGTGAATATTTATTTCTGTAAATAACAAATATACTTGAATGGCGGCAATGTTTCGGCACACTTGTCCTTTATCAAGCCAGATAGAAGCAAAAAAATTTTTGTGGACACTTTCCTCTTTAATGTGTTTAACTCATGCACCCTTTTCTATCCACTAAGCAACCTAACCCCCACAGTTAGGGGTTAATTTAATATAACTATTTTGTGTTTGATATACATTTATGTATTCAACTATAACAGGGGTCTGCAACCTTTTTGGCTGAGAGAGCCATATAGTGCGGCTCTGCTCAGCCCTTTTGAATCCGGAGCTGGTGACGTCAGCAACTTCGGATTGGCTAGCAACCAGGAAGCGCGGTGACGTCAGGGGCTCTGGATTGGCTAGTGACCCAGAAGTGCGGTGACTTCAATGGCTCTGGATTGCTAGCCAAAGTGCTGAGAGAATTTTGTTTCTACAGCGCTTGCCAGCGATTAGCCAGTAGACTGTAACGAGCGGTGCTTGCATGTGAGCACTGCTCGTTACAGTCAAACAGATGCAGCCATCAAAACAGCCACATCTGGCTCAAGAGCTATAGGTTTCAGACCCCTGAACTATAATAATAATACTATCACAAGAAATATTTCACTTTATAAACTTTAAATTAACTCATCCATATACATAATAGCTTTTCATATTTAGTTGATTTTGATAAATTTCCAACATAGGGTGTAAGTAAGGCATACAAAACATAACCATGTGATCCTAACTTTAGTGTTTTTTTTATAATAGGCATATGTTACCTTTTTACTTTTGAACAGGATTCACACTACCATTGCTGTATGCTATTAAGTAATAAAGCTATACATGTCTGCTCATGTAAAAGGAGTATTGTTGTATTGAAAAAAATTGACAAGAATGTTACTTTTATTAACTCACAGGTTAAGGCTATAATCAAAGTTGTACTTTAACAGGAATGTATTTAGGAGTTTGGCAGTAACACAGGCAAGGTTAATGCTTGTCTCTTAACAGGTTGTATTTCCTGCTCTGTTAAAATGATAAAAAATAACATGATTGCTATGGGTTATCTGATTGTGGAAAATGATGTCCAATAATGTTAAAATAAGTTGTTATAAACACAGATTATTAACTTGATAATAAAAGTACTAAGTTACATTAAAAAATCTGAATATATGGAATTTAAGACTAGAGAGGGTTATTCACTAAAGTCCGAATTGTTGCGTATAGGTGTAAATTTGCCAGATAAAGACAGTCGCAATAGCCTGCTACTGTCGCAGTTGCGTCTTTATAATGAGAATATTATCACAGTTGCGACTTTATTATGGGAAAATTGCCGCAATCTTAACTTTAATAAATTGTCAGGACTTTACAATGGGGAAATTGTCGCAGATTTGCTATGGGAATCCGCTGTTTGAGAATTCGATAGTCAAATTCGCACTTTAGTGAATAACCCCCTAAAATGGAACTGACTATGGAACTGTATTGTTTTGTTATATATGTATTATAAATTTAAGAGACATTCTAATTATGTTATACTTTTCATTGCTAATTATCATCTCAAATACAGATAGAGTAATATAGATATTTAAATACATGCATTTTGTACATCACATACATATTATTTATTATATGCCATTGTTTTCAGGACAGCAAGAATCCAAAAACAAAAAACTTACCTTGGGATTCACAGTTATATTTATCAGGAAAAGTATATAAAACGCTTGCCATTAGAATTGATATTTCTAATACGTAAAATACTTTCATTGTCTAAAATAAATCGAAACACAAGGTTAAGACCAATTACGTCTATTTAAATTTGGCATCCTTAAAAAAAAAAAGAAACAAAGAAAATTGAAGATGCAGTTGTTTTTCTACAAATTATTTTAAATGGTTGAGGTGTTTAAAGGGATATTATCACCGTAAAATTTTTCTTACGTCTTAAACAGATATGATAAAGTGATAAACTCTTTAGGGGGCTAATATTTTGTACAATGATGCAATATTTTTATCAAAGTGATTTTTTTTATTTTCAGTGGCCTAGTTAAGTCTACATACAATCTGTAACTACAAAACAAAGTCTTCTTGTAGAACATACTGAATATTTAATAGAGGTAATAATAGCTAATATAACAGTGTGCCATATGTTCTAAATAACTACAAAATACGTCACAATTTTAAAGTACCATTAGTTCAGTTTCCAAAAAGTATATTTTTACATATTTAAATATTTACATATTTGATAATAGAATCAAAATATTATGGCAACTGTTACTTTTAGATTGATATAACACACATGCAAAACACCTATTCCCCCATATATAATGACATTTTAATATGCAGTGGGTCATAGAATGTGAGAATGATTTAGGTTTAGGAACAGACATTTCTAGACTTGTTTCTGTAAATATATTTATAACAAATGTCAATGTATTTCTATTCATATCATGTTACTAGGATAAATAATTGTCTGCATCTAGTAAAATTTAGTTAGAAATAATACTCTAGAATACTGATTAAATTATTTAGTTTAGTTAAAAATTAAAAAAAAAAACTCTAAGGAAATCAAGACAGTCCTATATCTTACCTTTCCTAGATGATTTTCCAAGTGTAGTTTCTCAGTACTTTTTTAAAGTAGAAGGCAGAAACAGCCTCAAGCAGTTTTGTGCAGTGTAAGCCTGTTCTATGCACCACTAACTTTTAAATTGGATAAGGAAAAATAAACTATCCATTGTGGATTACAAATATCCCTAAGGTTCCAGTCTCTAAAAAAAAAATCATTTGATTGGATATTTAAAATGTTAAAGCTACAGTTTTTAACAAGTTTAGTTTATTTTGCAATTATGATAACTTAATTTTCTGAATCTATGAAGTTACAGACAACATATTCATCCAATCCATATTGAAGTATGATGAAAGATATGGAATAGTTTAAATGTTCCACTCATAAACAAGTTACAATAATAATATAAGTACTTCATTGTTGTAACATAATGTTATTATAGTAAGTACTAATATGAGTGTATAAACCCTATTGGGCTAAAATTAATAAGGTACTTGGCTGCCAATAGACAGACCTAAATATAACTGAACTAACCCAAATTAAAAATAAGCTTAGGCGACCAAATCCAATAATGACAATACCCATTCTTTGTGGTATAAAATTGGCCACAACTTTATTAAACATCTGTAAAACTTTCCAAATGTAAAAACCTTCTGAAAAAAACATTATGCCTACAGTTGTCACTGCAACTGGCACGAGTCACCACCAATAATTCCAGGAATCTCAGACCAAAAAGGTCAAAGCCTAAGCAGTGGGCTACTGGCTATGCCCCAATTAATCACAACACACCAACATTATAAGAACTCTGTCAGAGCACCAACGTCCACTGGAAATGAGGTTAAAAAAACCCTTTTTTAGTCGCATTTCTGCCCAAAAACTGACGGGGCTCTCTCAATCCCATCCTGGAAACCCATGTTCAAAATGTCAAGCCCGAGACCAAAAGAGTTGCCTCGCCGAGACTGGAATCCCTTTAATGTGCTCACTGATGCCCGCGTGCAGGACATCAGCGAGCGCATCTCAGACAGTCTAAAGTGAGGCGAACACTCCGCACCTCACTTCGGAGTATCGTGAATTCCCCCCTTAGTAACAAGCACCATCCTGTTATGTTGTTTATTTATTTATTCATTTTTTTATGTTTGCACTTTGTCATTTGAGAAAGTGCCCATTTAGCCCAAAACATGTTATTTCATGGTTGGATTAAACATGGTATAGTTACACTACATTCACTTCATACACACTGTTTTCTGTATCTTTCTTTTTGGAGTAAGTCATTGCTCTGACTAGCACAGAAGGAACAGAACAGATACTGCAATTTTATTCATTAAATTAATGATCAAAAAATAATTATTATGTGTAATAAATTAAAATATCTTATTTGGCACTTATGTGCATAATTTATTACAATTGTTAACGTTATTGCTCATCTACTAATGTGCAGTCATTATAAGATCCCTCTGTGCACTAAAATGACTAGTGTGCTGCCTCACTTTTATGAGAAAATCCATAAGTGTAGTAAAATACTGACAGTTGCTAGGTAAACTAATGGAGTGCAATAAGGGGAAATTACTTGGCTTTTAGCAGCTGTAAAAGCCTAGTAATTCTATTTGCTTTAGTGACCACCAAAAAAGGCTAGGTTTACACTAGCGTATTATGCACAGCACATAATACGCTAGTGAAAAAAAAATACTCCAAGCATATTTTTCCTTTGTACTTACCAGCGACAGTATGAACGCTCCCTCGGCATTCACATCACTTCCTATGTGGTCGCATTTTGGGTGCGGCGTATCATACTCCGGCCAAAATGAGACACACAGCGTTCCAGAACCAGCGTATGCGGATCATACGCTAGTGTGTGTGGAACTACTGTAGGTAAGTACTATCAGCTTGCATAGAGCAGTATTTTTTTTCACACTAGTGTATTATGTGCTGTGCATAATACACTATTGTGAACCTAGCCTAAGGCTAGGCTATAAACAGCTAAGATAAAAAATAAATTCACATTAATAAATCCATATCCCAGGATCTCCCCTTCCCCCAAGAACTATATAAGGGTATGAAGACACTGGATCTAACAATTCATGATAACAAAAAATCAATAATCATCAGATTTAATTCAGATGCAATTTAATTTGCTGTTTTGTTACCTTTTTCTTATTCTTCATTCTCTTTTTTTCATTTCTATTTATCTATTTAATTTACAATTAAATTTATGGTGAATATTGAATAGGGGAGTGTGTACTCACATTATATATGAATATATGATTTATACAGAGCACCAACAATCACAGATTACTTGGGTTTAAAACAAACCAGTTATTCCACCTCTTAGCCAAAGGAGCAGGGGTAAGTTCCTTTAAGACTGTCATTTGCTGTTGTTGTCTCCCTCTGATATCACCCAACGTTCTGGTGGTGGGGTAAGGGCCTAAAATAAAGAAAATAAATTGGAGCTCACTGGTTATGTAATGGTGCTGCAGAAAATGATAAAAAATTGGATTTTGGATGAAGATAAGATTGCAGATTCCCTTCCATTGAAGAACTTCAGGGACAAAGAGAGGCTTGAGAGCTTCAAAGATAAATGGGGACCCATAGTGGACTACTTTATGGGCCAGGAAGAAAATGCTAAGCAGGTAATAAACATGAACAATGTATTTTTATTTTTACAGGCTGAACACATGTAAAAAACCAATCCTCAGGTTAAGGGTCCCATGGGGAGTTGTTAAGACCAGCCGGGCAAATTTAGTTTTGATTTCAGTGCCACCACCAAAAAAAAAAAAAATGTACCATTGGGTGCAACTGGTTAATGCTTAGTTCTAAACTGATAGTAAATATAACCTATCTATAAAAAGGATCTGCTTTCAGTTTACTTTATTGGAAATAAAGAAATGAAAACTTTAATATGGCAAAATCAATGTTCAGCAAGTGAACAATTTTTATAATGATACTTGTACATCTTACATCATTTACCAATCATGCACAATTTAGAGCATAGGACATAAGGGTTTGTGTACAAGGAACATACTGTATTCTTATTAACCAGAGACAAGGGCAATGTACAGTACTCTTTTTTTAGTTTAGTGAGTAAACTTTTCTTTTTCAATGAATCAGTAATATTTGACAAACAAATCAAAGCTTACTCCACATCCATGAAGAAGAAAAACAAGATATCCTGTATGATCTTGAAAGTGCTTACACAAGATTAATAAAGTGTCAGAGAAGTACACTAACTGCAACTGGAGACAGCATTTTTCTGTACAGCGCACATTGTGATACTGTACATTTCTCTGGAACTACATTGTAATACATTTCTAATAAGCTACAGCTCCAATGAAATATTAAAACATGGTTGACTTCTCTTTACATTGCCTGTAGCATTGTCCTGCTTTGAAGACACAAACTGCATTGCATAAACCATAGGACTAATGAGAAATTAATTCTGTTTTCTTCTTTTAAACATATATCAGATTTATATGCATTCATTTATTAAATTCCTAGCATATGCTTTTCATGATCAGAGGCAATTAATTCGTAAGTTTGATTTATTCATGCTAAATCATAGCTTCTTTGCCTCCTTTGGGACACTAGGGCTTCTTTTAAGCAAAAGTGGCTGCATTGATGTGAGGAAAGCAAGTTCTTTCTGAATAGTCTTATTGTTATTCACTGAGATCTAATTAAAACATTAAGACGTGAGATTTTGGTTAAGGATACCTTACATTCAGTGCAAAAACATACAAATGTGTGTTTGGGGGAAGTGGACTAGAAAATGTACCATTTTGGAAAGGAGGGAAAAATAATCTAAATTTTTTAAACGTATTGTAGTTGATTGGTTCAATAAACCATGGTTTTGATAAAGCCTATTTGAACCTTGGAGGGAACTTGAAGATATATTGTCCATTTGAAGAATCTTCAAAATCCCTGTGGATAAAAGGGAATGTTATTTTTGTGCATATTTTTAATTAATTATGTTTAGAATAGTTTTTTTTATTTTAAGAAGATCAATGCCTTAATATCAACACCATACATCTGGGACTCTATACCCCTTTATCTTTGCCAGGAAAATTCCCTCTGTAGCTTTAAAACCAAACCGAAGTCCTACCTTTTGGAGCACTAACACTGATATTTATCAATGACTTTTATGTATTTATTTTATTTAATTATTTATGCTTAATATTTGTATTTATTGACCTGTGTTTCAGCACATTGTTACAGCTCTTATTACCCTTCTATCTGTGCAAGTAAATCTTCCTTCCATTTAGATTGTAAGATCTATGGGGCAGGGACTTCCAACCTTTTGTGTCAACTCAGCACTTAAAGCAATGGTTCTCAACCTGGGGGTCGAATGATGCACTCACAGGGGTTGTGAAGATGCTGCTGAAGCCAGAAGAGACCGCAGGTTCCTTTATGTAGGGTTCCTGCATGGTGACGTTTTTGCTGAACGTCATCACATGACGTGCAACGCAATGATGTCGGACTGAAACTTCATGCATGACGTCAGGCCAAGGGGTTCGCGGTCTCAACTAGGTTGAGAACCACTGACTTAAAGCAATGTATCCTTGTGATATTATACTTGTATTGTTTAATGCACTTTTCCCATATCTGTACTATATTTGTATTGCTAAATTGTACCACGCTGTGTAAATTTGGGGTGCTTTATAAATAAAATTATACACACATACTGTATTTGCCGGCGTATAAGACGACCCATAACTTTTCCAGTTAAAATATAGAGT
>WMED01016567.1:0-13271 GCA_019650415.1 Pipa parva
AGGATACAAAGCGTTGCTATGTGAGCGCTTGGAGTTGAACAAGGATACAAAGCGTTGCTATGTGGGCGCTTGCAGTTGAACAAGGATACAAAGCGTTGCTATGTGAGCGCTTGGGGTTGAACAAGGATACAAAGCGTTGCTATGTGAGTGCTTGTCAGTTTACTATATTATCTGGGTGAACCTTCACATATTTATAGAAAGTGATCATATCCTTCCATAAACACATCTTCTCTAGTATATACAACCCTAATTTAGACTTTTTCCATTCCGTTAATGAGTGATGTCTCCCATAAAACCACGCTGACTGGCGCTAATGATATTTTTAATAAGAACGCTTTTGGAAACTAACCATTGAATATTGGGAAAACTAGAGATGTCGGGATTAAAGATCTTTCATTTCCAGACTCTGCTCTGGTTCCTTTTTGAAACATTTTCTGGTACCAAAAGGAAATGTAAAGTCAAGTGCTTTAAGGATTTGTGGGTATATCCCATCAGTCTCAATAAACAGCAAGCATGCAGCAAATAACAAATCCAAAGGTTCAATCAGGATCTCAATAAAGTTCCGCCCAAATTTCCAATATAGAATAAAAGTAAAAATAGGAGATTGACTGATTGCAGGTGATGGTAGTGAAAACTGCCTATTTATTCCACATGACATGTTTTGAGTTAAAAACCCTTTATCAAATGTGAGATGAACCAAAAACCACAGATAATTAATTGAAAGGAAAAATCATAGGCCGCACCCCAAATAGAAATTCCCCCACCCATTAATGTGATTGGAGGGAACTGCTGAACATATCAAAGCCTACACCTCCAAGGTTAAAGTCCATATACAATCTCTTAGAAACGTGCATTACAGAAGCTTTGATAAGTGAAACTGCTTACTTTAAGATTATTCTCGCAGTCGAAGGAAAATTGGGAAAATTGTTGCAATCTTAACTTTAAAAATTTGTTGCGACTTTACAATGGGGAAATTGTCACGGATTTGCTATTGGAATCTGCTGTTTGCGAATTCGACAGTCAAATTCGCACCTTAGTGAATAACAATAGAAAGCAGGGAAGATATAGGATTGGGCCAAACAGAAAGTTAAAGGAAAAGTACTGTATATTGTACTTATGGAAATATTCCTTGCTGGACTGTAGCTGCTTACCACCCAGTATACCAGGTAGGAACTACAGGGCACTTCCCCCCTATTTGCAATAGGTTGCAATACCAGTGATGTCACAGGCACACCATCCGCTCCTCTCTGATTGGTCGGTGCACCAGAGACACCCTTGAGAGATAAGGGGGAAGCACTAGAGGACTGGGTCACCTCAACCAAGGTACAGTATCACTTGAACCAGGGGACAATATTGGACTCAGCCCAGATCATTACTAAAAGAGACAATAGAAATGTATAACTGTATTGTGTATATTTATTCATTTTGGATTGTGATCTAGAGCTCTGATCTAAGTATAACCTGTACATCAGCCATAAAGCAAGGAAGGGCTGCTGTATTGGTGAAGAAGGCAAATCATCCATATCCATGCACTTGCACTTGATACTTTTTATAAATCTTTTTTTTTTCTAGTCCTGCTCTCTTTTACCAAACAGTATGCATTGTTTTTTAAGTCGGAAGCAAAAATTATAAAAAAGGGAGTCTTTCCTGGGGGTGTTAGCCTTTCCAGAAAAGGTGTCAGCACAGAGTACTGTGCTTACATGCAAATATCACATTAAACATATGGGAGGAGGTGGTAGTACCTAAATTATTTTACGCAGCTGAAAAATCGACATTTCAGGGGCCAGAACCTTGTAAAATGATTAGATGTTCCTTTAAAAAAAAAAAAAGATTGGGAAATTCTTAAAATCTTGACATCTAGATCGACAGACGTGATGAAGTAGGGGATCCAGGAAGGGGTCATTTGGCTACACATTTACACTGGTTGGGATTACTTGAGAGTGAGTTAAATGGGATCTCAATCCTCCCGGCTGCACTGGCTAGATTATATCAGCGATTACAGCATTGTACCTATTTAAACAATTGCATCCCTAGTTAGAAATGTTACTGCACGTCTGCCTCCTAATCTGTGCTGTGTAAACCAGAGGCTAGGACATAGCTGCACAGAGGGACAAGGTTTAAAAGATACAGCTACAACTAGTAAACCAGCTGCTATACTACTCACAACGTACAGTCTGTTATACAGGACCAGCAACAACAAAATTATTTCATTAAAAAAAAAAATTAAAATTCCCATTTGGACCAGCATGGCGCTTGTAAAAAATGTTATCTTTAGAAGTTAGATTGACAAATTTCATTGCTTTCAGTTTTTTATTTTTACTGATGGCAGCAGCCAAGATGTATGTGTTGGTTAAACAATTCCCACCCAGTGCCATTGTTTCCTATAAAGTTTCAATAAAAACAGATTCATGGTCTCAAAAACTCCCTTTTTCTTTTATTCTACTTTCTAGATACAACGGATAATGTGTGGAAGTGCAGATTGTATTTACAGTAACTATAAATGCACTTTTTGGTGTTAATGTTCCTAATTAAAACAATTTAGTATTGTAGATGTGGTTACTCATGTCGGAGAGTTTCAGCTGAGGATCCGGCTTTTTTCTTTATCTTTAAATAAGTTGTTATAACGTATTGCGCGTGATTTCATGGTTTTAAAACTTTGCACTCCTAATAAAAGCAATTCCCCTGTTTTACACACCAGTTACGTATTAAACTCTTTCATTATCTGGATTATGTTACATATGTAAAGCTAATGGTTTAAAGTAACGGACATGGAACCTGTCCTCGGGCCTTGCTCAGATATGTAGATATCCACACAAGAAGCAACCCTAGGCAAGGCTTGAGGATGAGAAATGGAAGTTTAAAAGGACAGAACAGGAACACTAAGGCCATTATGTGGTGGATCTGAGCAGGGTTGGGACTAGTCTCACATTCTACAACTTGTAAATTACACTCGAGACCAGCATTTTCTTACCAAGAGAGTCCCAGATAAAACCCAGGTTTATTAATAAGTCTATGGCTTGACTGTTTTGGACTTCAGGAGAAGAGAGCACCATGCAGCTTGGGGTCTGGTCTGGATCTTCAACTCCATGAGGGTGGGATTGTCTGCGATTGCCACAATTAAAAGGTCTATCAGAATTTCTAGTGTGGCCCTAGCAAGTCCAACTAATTATAGGCAAAAAAATAGTTATCGTTCTGTCCCAGTTTTCCATAGGTCCAGGGGAAAATTCTGTTTGTCATTTGAAGCCGAGAAGTAACATTTCACCCCACCCCAGCAGGACTGGCTTTGTTCACATCTTACCTGGACTAGATCCAGACATAACTTCACAGCTGCAACTTTGACCCAAAACTAGTCATTTTCATTGACAAGAGTCCGGGGCAATTCTATGTGCAAAAAAATATGGTGATCACAAATGCAGCATGGTTAAATACACTGGGTCACAGCAGTAACCCTCCCCCCCACGCACAGAAGACACTGAAACAGTCATTTGAAAAGTGGCACATGAAAATTATTTTTATTTGTTCTAAATCGCACCAAAGCATATCCCAGTAAAGCTGCCCAACCCCTCATACAGTAAAGCAAACAAACATCTTAATGCAGTGGAAAGGGGGACGGGGATACGGAAGTGGGGGAGGAGGAGGAACATGGTACTGGCAGTGTTATTCTGGAGGACTTTATTGAACAAGATTAGCAAGACTCCATTAATGACTAAGCTATACTCCTTTCCCCTTTAATGCTTAAAACATAAAAACCTACAGAAGTTCCATCACAACCTAAGCTCCTATACATGTGGATATGGACTGTGGCCGCCGGTATTCTCAGACTGTACAGACACCACTTACTCTGGAGTAAAGACGGCCATATTAATTAGAGTGAAAATGACCCGTGAAAGTGGGAGGATAATGGCTTGTGGTGCTGCAGGCAGTAAAGAGAGGCTGTGAGCTCACCAAGAGAAAAAGTGAAAGAAAGCACGCTCTCCGGGCTTTAGGAGAGTGTCTCACCTGACAGCAAAGTGCGCAAGATAGGAATAAAATCCCATGAAGTTTAAACCAGTTAGTGAGGGGAGGAAGACTGCTCTGGAAGTTGTGACAACTTCATGGCAAGCCTTGTATCTAAAACTTCAGCGCAAACCTACCCGTTGTCCCTGGGAAAGAACCAGGACAGGCTTGGGAGCGAAAGATAAAACATTATAATGCAAATACAGGAAGGATCCTCAGATATGGCACCGTAAAGCATCCACGGAAATGCCAACGTTAACAGCAGCAATACAATTTTGTCCATAAAAAGCAGACACTTCTCTGGATTGCTTTAATGTCTGGGAAAGTGCTAGGTGGGGAGGGGGTTAGGGAATTAGGGTGTTTATGAAAACAAAGTTCATGATGTTTTATGGGGTGAGGGAGGGGGACACAACAGCGATGTTCAGCTTATTAAATGTGTTTTCTTAATTAAAATAAAAATATACGGCCCCCACAGAGAGGGGGTAATGAGAGAGTTTGCTGGTTATGTAGGGCTGTGGCGGAGGCTGGCAGCACTGGTAACAGAAGACTGATCCCAGTTGGTGGGCTGGTGAGAGAGGTACAGGTGGAATGCATTGACGGTGGGTGGTGAACCGCCCGCCTGGTTTACAAGTTGTGGAGTTCTAGCAGAGTGTCATCCAACGTCTTCTTCATCTTGGAGTTCTCTTCCTTGGTGCTCCGCAGTTTATCTGACAGGAGGCAAAAGAGAAAAGCGGTAAGATTGCAAGCTTCTTGGTGTATAAAGGGATTCTACTGTTCTACTGGCAGGCAGCCTGGGGGGAGAGAGTGCGCTCTGCAGTGAATTAGTAGTGCTTTAAGCTTTTTTTTTTTTTTTTTTAGCAGACCAGGCTTCTAAGGCCATGAATACTGGGTTATCCAGTCTGTCTGATTGCGAAGGTCACAAGCAAGCTTCTAAGGACATTAAAGACTAAGACAGCTGGTTCCAGGTTACATAGGATATTTCACATATAGTATGTTGTACTTATTAGACAATCTGCATTAAATGATCTGTCACTGCTTAGTTTATTCTTTTGTAACCGAGCCCTGGAAACCTATCAGAAAATTAATCAGTGACTTGTCTTCATTTACAAATGTATTTTTTTCCACATTCGTTACTCGACTTTAAGCCTTGTGCTCACTTCTTCCAGTCCATCCTTAAAAATCAATGCCTGGTAGCTAGGTTAACGGGACCTAGCAACCGGAGGATCAGCTGAAATGCTAATGGCGAATTGTCTTAGAAACTTACCATCTAACACACATTTCCAGTTTAAGGTCCCCCTTAGAATTTTCGTTACATTTTCTTTATTTTTACTTATTTTCAGCAGTTTTCACCTTACATCATTTGAAGCCCCTGCTCTTTCAACTATGCAGATGAAATAAGCTCAGGGCAGCGACTCTCCCAGCAGTACTGAAACTACAGGACTATTTCCCCTGCTCTAAACGTCACCGCCAACCGTTCATTCACAATGATCAAACTGCAGACTCGACAAAGTTAATTCCCAAACAAAGTAAAATGCTATACATTAATAAAAGATTCCACTTTAAGAGAAGATGCAGAAACAACTTGTGCCGATTTTACAGTCCCCTAAGCAATTTATAGGTCAAGGTGATGTTGAATGGCTAGCTCAGGTGAAACAGGGGCAACTGAGCATCAGAATGTGACCTCTGGAGGCAGAGGATTCAGTATACAGACCCTAAGTACCTCTATCTGCACAAACAGTTAAACTAAAAATAATGGGAGAAAGGTTAGTGGCGTCTGTTCAATAGTAAGGGGTAAAACTTTATTTTATTTATCATGCAGTGTGTGAAATTTAGCCTGCTGGGGGCCCTCATTGTTATTCCATGGTGTCATCTTCAGACTACAATCCAAGTAGACCAGTGATCTGCATTATTAACACTAACCGCTGGCTCTGCAATTTGTCCAAAAGTTCCCAACCACCTGATCACAGTTCCAGCCGCCCAACGGTCAGGCCGGACAGCAGATCCGTGTCCACTATGAGTGCTTAAGCCCCCTGATCATGTAAAGCCTGGATCACCCGAAATAGTTGTACACTGTAATACACACAGGTCAGCAGCAATTCCCTAGGATAATTCTTAAAGGGCAGGGAGGTCAGCTCAAGCTTTGGGAGATTTTCTCACTCATAAATGTCCCTTTACATTGCTGCAAAGAACACTCTGATTCTCCTTTTCTATAAGGGTCACAATGTAACCCCCTGTAAAGGTTGCCGAATCCAGTTTTTACAAGAGTCCTTGAAGTAATTTCTCCTTGAGTCGGTGCTATTTGCAGCTATTTCTAAAGGATTAATAACATGAAAATAATGGAGTTGTTGCTAATGGCGATTGCAAAATATTTTTCAGTAGCAAACCACCACAAGGCCAAACCTCTCCCCGCCTCGATCAGAAATCACATACATAGGGCGGACCCGCCCACAATATTTGATGTTGGTGTAATGTGAAACAGCAAATCACTTACTGGAAGTTCCATAAAACAACCCCTCCCCCTGTACATATCAAAGGCAAGGCCTAGATAATTAGTGCTTGTTATTAGAGGACAGCAAAAGCACAAAACAGGCAAAGGAATATGCTCATGGGATTTTATTAGGTAAATTCCAGGTCCAAGAAAGAAACACTTGAGTTTACAACTAGATTTTATCAACAAGGATGTAAACCCTTTGCCTTTTCCAGTGTGTACAATGGGATTAATAACTAGTAGTCTCCCATCCCATTCCCCCCCCCCCCCCCCATGCTTCACAGCACAAAATAAAACATTATACATGCAAGCAGCTACTTCCATTGTATACAATTATCATCCAGGCTCTTAAAGGAACAGTAAGGTTTAGTTTACACAAGATAAAATGATGTATGAAATGGATCTCTCATTTGGAATGGAGGATGAATGCTCAAGAGCCATTTTAAATACGCTGTGTTACAGAAGTGGATTTGTTACAAAGTCATTGAACAGAAAGCAGACTATTTTTACAGGTTCCAGTATAAGGATCCCCAGCACTTCTTCAGTCTTGCCAACGTGAGCAAGCGCAGAAGCGGCATTAAACGCTCACATCAACAATGTAAAAGAAAAGGGAGTTACCTGTAACAGGACCAGGACCCAGAAAAAGGATCAGTCAAAAAAGAAGCCAGAGACAAAAAGGGGGGGGGGGGGAATGCTGCACCTGGTAAGTGTCATTAGCCAGCCCAATTGTTTCACATCCCTAGAGTACTGAACTCTTTAGTTCTCCTTTAAGGCATAAGCCCCTGCATTGCACTACTCGCCAACAGTACAAGGCATCCATTTTGTTGTTTTAGAAACACCTCTTCATTTCTCAGACGTTCACACACCAGGGTCTGTGGCACAGGTATTCATAATGAACTGAATGTCAGAGGGAAGGGAGCGTGTCTAAAACAGCAAAATGGTTGCCTTGTACCGTTATGGAACAACGAGATGCAGGAGCTCATAACTTTTTAACAGCGAGTCAGATCTCTGCACCTTTAGTTTTGTGTTCTTACCTATCAAACTGATTGATTTAAGGGATTAAGCCATACTTTAGCTCCTCTTTAACTGATCCAATAATTTCTTTACTAATTACTACATTTATTCACATTTTATTTTTGTACCCAAAGAATACTTACATGCCGTGTTAAAACCAGTTTACAAAGTGAAACTAGTGTGATCTGTATAAACATACATGTATATACATGCTGGTGACTAGATGAGTAAAGGGAATGGAATTTTAAATGTACAGAAGAGTGCAATAAAATAATTAAATTGGCCATTTATTGAGCACAGCTAATTTACAGAAACATTTTCCCTGCTCAGCGAACCTCTCTTATCTCTACCACAAAATCTATTCAGGCCTCAGTAACCCTGGAAAGATAATAAACTGAAAACAGAAAGCAGACCATAGGACCATATAACGCATCTTGTAAGACTTGCTGGAAGGAAGATTTTATAAACTGCCACAAAAAGCCTAAAGAGCACTCCACTGCCTTTAAGGCTGGGTTCACACGAGCGTATGATGTACAGCACATCATGTACGTGTGTGAAGAAAAAAAAAACAAAAAACCGCTGAGAGTATTGTACTTACCAGCGACAGTGTGAATGATCCCTCAGCATTCACATCACATCCTGTGTGTCGCATTTTGGGCACTGCGTATATACGCCGGCCAAAACAAGACACACAGCTTTCCAGACCCAGCGTATGTGCATCATACACTCATGTGTCTGGAACTAGGCAAGTTTCGTCTGCTTTCATTGAGCCGTATTTGTTTTTTTTAAATGAGTGTATGATGTGCTGCGCATCACACGCTCATGTGAACCCAGCCTAAAAAAGGCCCAGTTACACCAAAAAAAGAAAATGGTTTTTAGGATCATCTTTGAAGTAGAGTTCCTTATATTTATTGGTTGTTGTTTCTCTGTCTGCAGACACTTCATGAATGTGGATTATCTAAAGTTCCACAGGAAACAATAGGGTTTGGGGGGAGGGGGGGGTTATTTACTTAGATAAAAGATGGCTGAAATCACAAGGAAAAACCATCTCAAAATAATACAAATCAGGAATTTAACGTCAAAGATTTTTTTCCTAGTACTATGTAGGAATAACTGGCATGCCAATCCAGATGGCATTATTTCTTGTTCTGGTGCAAGCCAGCACATGCTTAGTTTAAAACAAAAAACCTTCTTTTAAAGCTAACCAGCTCACCTTCTGGCTGCCAGGGACCACGGGCAGGACAGAGAGCAGGGGGTTTTACACCGACTACACATTTGCAGTCAGAGACTGTGCCATAGACACGGCAGGAAGGCGCGGGCCTAAGCATCTGCAAGGGCCATATTTAAAGAAGTATTACTTTGAATATACCGCATATTGATTTCAGGCATTAGTACACCTTCACTATTTTCAGGACTATATACATATAATAATTTATAATAATATTCTATCTGATCAATAAATATTCTGCACATCCTCCTCTTCTGCAAGAAAAGTTTCCCCCAGAATACCAAAAATTGCCATTTTATGCTTAAACGTTCATCAAATACCAACACCGTCCCCCCTACTTCTTTCTTCTACCCTGAATTTTATAGCATTAAAGTATTTTTTTATAATGGCGGTCCATAAACAATGTCATGCTTTGGTCAGGAAATAATTTTATTGTGTTCTATCAAGTTGAGTGGTAAGGGAGTTTTGTGAGGATTTTACATCATTTACGCTTTGATGACCTCATGCAAACAGTAATCCATCTTGGTGAAGCAAAGATGCCCCCCTCCCTCTCATCTCCCCAATCATGCAACACGGTACAATTTAGGGGTAACAAGGCTTAACTTCAGCTTAATGAAATAAACAGGCACAAGAGACGATAAAAAGTGTACACCATTTCAGGACAAGCTTACAAGCAACATTTCATCGAAAAAAAAAAAACAACAGTATTCGTAACAAAATAAACATTTAATTCTGCGCCAGAACTGCCCACCCCTCCCCTGTGAGTTCAGCACACCCAGAGGGGCACAGTTGTGCGTAGGAGCCCAAGTGTTTTATTGAGAGGAGGACCTCAATCACAGAGGTCATGTAGGGTGACCTTCAACTCGCAAGAAAGGATGCGGTTTTTCTCCATTTGGCAGTACAAGCGCTCTGCGGGGCGAGAAGAAATTGGGGGCAGAGGTAGGAAAGAGAGAAAGACAAAGACAGATTAGATATTAGTGATGCAGAGAAGAATGTTAGGTCAACAAGAAGAGAGAAATAAATTAATGTCTTGTAGAGTGAGAGATGTCTTCACTGAAATAAAGAAAAGCAGGATTGAGCAACCCAAATATCAAGTAGATTAGTCTTTCAACGTCTTACATTTCCATCCAATGCTGTAGAAGGATCCTTGTTTAAAAAGAATTTATGATTTTACATGGCACAAATACAAACAACTCCTGGGAACAGCCTTCCCAAAGCCCCCTGCACAACTTGTTCATATTGGGGGGTGCGAGGCTGTACCCTGGAATTTGTTTTTATGTTAAATCGAGATCTAAATGCTTGTTTGTCAGGGGGGAGATTCTTAAAGGCTAAGAATATACTTACAGAGGTCAGTCTTTTCTGCAGCACTGCCTCCTGCACTGTGTAAAAGCCAATCTTTTCTTCAATTTCAGTGCTGCAACTCCCTTTCCAGGCCACACCTCTCTTCCTCAACATCAGCGATGCTGAAGAAGAAGCAGGAAGTGAAGGGGAGGATCACAGCGTTAAAACTGAAGATCAGCTTTAACAAAGCAGGACTGGCAAGTGTAACAACCCCACACCCCCTCTTAAGAATCACCCCTAGATCTACTACCCTTTCGTCCTCCTTTAAGAAGACCTTAGCCATAGGAAGCAGTCTACAAAATAAATTCTCCTTTGTAGCTTATAAGTAATAATGAATATTCCCAAGTAGTCACACGTTATACAAGAGAAAGAACGACTTATTAAGACGTAATGCGATTGGTGGTCTCATTGTCTCTGAGACAAAACAGCATTGGGGCAGGATGGATGAATGGCTCTCTTGCTGCCCAACCACCCTAACCCCTCATATTCTTGTCCATTTCCATCATAACCCAGCACTACATTAGTTACACTGACACTAACGTCATTAGTAATTCAAGGTTGGACACAGTGTCTATTTCTCTTTCATAGGACTAACCAAACGGAACTTGCACAATTTATAAGATCATATGAAACACTCTACCCATGGCAAATATGGCGTTAGGCAGTGGAAAGAATTTAGCTGCTAGTACAACACCAGCACGTTTCTGTATCAAAGAACCCACGCAGGGCCAAACAGGCACTCAAAATCTTCCAATATAACAGGTAAATCACAAGCTGGGTGTTGTGTGCAATAGATGCAAACGTTACAATAAAATATAACAGATACAAAATGAAGATCAGTTTGGGACATATATTTATTAATTCTGAACTGTTGGGAGAAGTAAAACGTTAAGGCCTATCTTCACTAACCATTCTTGTGCCTGAAAGTGAATTGAACAGACCTCCTACCCAAATAGGGACACAGGCTACATCCTTACAGGGGCACACAATGCACAGCATGGAGGCATAAATATTCAGCAGATCTTGCACACTATTCAGAAAGGAACCAGAGGAATTCCGTCCCAATGGCAGCATACAGGGATTCCCAATTCTGCAGGGCAGAAAACTACATTTTTAAATACAAAGAACAGTGTCTGTCTCTCTTCATGTCTGGTGGTACAAGAAAGTCAAGTATGTGTTGTGCCTTTTCATTATGTACTTTTAAGGTTCCTTAAACGGCCATTTGAATCTAATTATGGTTGCCTGTTTTGTAGGAGGGAGGTTGGCGCCACATCAAACAGCTCTAGAATCAATTCCCATGGCAGAGAATGAGATGTTTATTGCTCTGAAGCTGAGCTTATGGCTGCTTTATCACTGAATGCTGGGAAACACAGAATGAACACAGTTTAGTGAGGCCTACACTTTTCCTGTAGGGCATAAATGATGATTTAATACAACTGTCTGGCATCAAGCACCTCTGCCTGCTGATTAATGTAAGTTTATGCAAAAAGGCATAATAATTTAGCTGCAGGGCAGCCCTTTATTTAGGGCAGTTTTTCATTTTACAATAGGGGTCCAAGCAATGTACAGAAAAACTCAGTATAGAATTATATTGTATATAATGGTTATGGGCAACGTTGACCTCAGCGGAGTAATTAATGGGCTGATGCGTTACTGTGCACAATCTGGTGTGCTCAATCAATCTTTTCCTGTTTTCAAAGTTTTTGGATTGGATCTGTAAATTCTGGGTGGAAAAGCTCAAACAGTTTGATACATTGCACAACAGGCCAGGATATGCCAGGAATTAGGTATTGAGTTCCAGTAAGAGGATGGCAAATATTTCTCCAAAATCACACATCTCATCTGTGTTCTCTAGCTTAAAATTAGTAATAAGGACATAATAAAACGTGAAAATATATATATGTGATGTAGAATATAATAGGGTCCTGAAGTTTTCGGTGACTGCTATTACACAGTTGATATTAATAGGCTTAGATGTCGCTATCTTTCCTCACCAACCTGGATATCTTCCATCTCAGACAAAAATTGTTAAAAAGTTAAACTTTATGTTAAATCTTAAAGGGGACCTAAAGGTAAAAAAGAAGACCTATTAGAAACCTTACCAGATATACAGGTATATCTGCTACAGACATAGCATGAGCTGTGCTGTAATTACCCAGCACCCGACGCCAGCTCAACGATCCTACCAGTAGTTTCCCCGGCTTCACTCATCATAATTGCAGGCAGCGTTCTCATTGGCCCCCGCAATGAACGTGATGATGTTTTAGTTTTAATCATTTATCACCATCAGTGAAGCAAGTTGGGAGGAGCTTTGAGCTGGCTTCTCTGTCAGCCATCGCTGATGAAGAAGCATCGGGTTCCAGCTAATTACAGCACAGCTCATGCTGTGACTGTAGAGATACATCTCTATATGAGGCAAGGTTCCTAATAAGTCTCTTCTTTTTTTTACCTTTAGTTCTCCTTTAAGTTAAATAATCTGGCTTTGGGGTTAAAAAGATGCTCTAGGTTTACAGTCAGAGCATTGAATTATCATTTCCCCCTCCCAGACAGAAAGAATCTAATAAAAAGGAAAATACTTAATCCAGTCCTTCTGCATATTGATTCCCCTGTGTAAAATGACATCACCTCTGCAGTGAGAGGAATGGGAAAATAAACCATCCCCCCATCCTTATCTAGCCAAAGGAAATGGGCATATTTCTTTAAAATTGTGTTTTCGAGTAAGAGAATGCTACCACTATAAGTAACAAATGCTAGTCAACGCATTCCTACAGCTGTTGCACAACTCAAAAAAGAGAAATCAGACTCCGCTGCAGTGCCTTGCAACTTTAGGACTGTTAGAATGAATTGACGTGCAATTCTGAAGCACATAGACAAACTTGCTGCTGTTCCTTTTTAGTGATTTCTTATGAAGAAAGAGCTAACAGCAATGGCAATTTCTCCAGTTTAATTTTAACAATTAATTGAGGTGCACCAACACTGCTCTGTCCTGGTTTCCATTTGTGGCAGCAATTTTACATTTTCCCATCTTATCTATTATTGGTATTTACCCCAGTACCATGTCTTATTCTAAAGTAGCCCAGACTGCAGTAAAACCGGCCATAACTTAGCGTTTTGAAGGAGAACTAAAGCAAAAAAATAAAAAACAAGTGTTAAAATACTTACCTTATACCAGTAGTTCTCAATTATTTTCTGTCATGGCCCCCC
>WMED01016568.1:0-13270 GCA_019650415.1 Pipa parva
GTTCCTCTCTATGAAACGCTAGTGTGACAGTGCATGTTCCTCTCTATGAAACACTAGTGTGACAGTGCATGTTCCTCTCTATGAAACGCTAGTGTGACAGTGCATGCGCAGTAGTCATTACTTTCAAAGTTTTTTCACGACTGTGTATTTTCATCATTTTTTTTTTTGCAAAGTGCTTTTTTTAAAATATGCCAGTGTGAATTCTAGCCTTTGTCAAAGTGATTTTTAAATCATATTCTGTAACAAGGACACATGATAAATAACATTACAGCTATTAAACCCCACAACAAGAAACTATTAGGAGGGTGCATGTTATTGTACCTTTATCCTGGATCAGGAGTGGGCAAACTATAGCCCGCGGACATCTTTGCCCCAGCCCTTCTGCTAACGTTTTGTGACAGGGCTTGGCTGTGGGGTAGGCAGCCATGGTTGTCCCCTTCTCCCTGTCCCAGCTCATTCTGATCTAGTGCTTAGCCTTAGCGCTACAGTGTTCCTCTCTCACAGGAAGTTGACTTTCAACTTCCTGTGAGAGAGGATCACTGTAGCGCTAAGTCAAAGCACTAGATCAGATGGAGTCAGGACAGGGAGAAGGAGGGAGATGAGTACCAAAATAGCGCCCCCTCCTTCAGAGGGTAGGGAGTAGGAAGGAGGGGGCAGCACAGTTTGTTATGCTCTATGCCATATACTATACAACATTTAATTTTCCCATGGGGCAACATGTGAAATTGGAAAGTATATTAGTCTGTCCCTCGAAAAGCATTCCAATTTCTCATGTGGCCCCATTGGAAAGTTAATTGCCCACCCCTGCTCTGGATAGTATTTGACTTGTTTTATTGTGGCCTGGAGAATGGGGATACATGACAGAACATGGATTATTTCATCTAGAAACCCGGGGCAGTCATAATTTAAACAGTAAAATGGTTTAATGAAAAGTCAATTATGGGGAAGAAAAGAGACACTCCTTCTAGATCAGGCTTCTACTTTTATAATGCCGTGTGTCAGAATATTATTTGAAAATGTTGTCAGTTTTTTTTTCTTTTAAAATATAATAAGGAAATCTTAAATATAGAAATGAAAGAATCTCATATTGCCAAGGAATGCCGGCAGGGTCAGAATGTAGTCACAAAGGTCCATATTTGGTCTATAGGGCTGGGCTGTGAAGGACAGTATGAGATATTATTATTCACCATTATCTGTGAAATATTTAAGAGGTTGCGGTTAAATAAGAGATCAAATCTGGAGATTCTCCTTTCTGCTCTACAATAATGTATGTAAGTACAGAACCAAGCTTAATAATACAGATTTAGTACTTCAAATTTAGTGCTCAAGATGCTGCAAATGAAGTTATATACCAAGCACATTACTTTGAAACACACATTCTTAACTCAGAAAAGCCCTTTTCACATATAACATTATACAGGCATGTAAACACAGCAGTCTCATTAGTCACCATTGCAAATGGGTCTCCAACAGGACCATTGTGATCCTTATCCATGCCCATGGTACCTTGGCATTCCCCCAGGTCCTGGTAAGTCAACTGCTCTGGGGGAGGTGCAGAAAGGGGCAGCACTAGAGGATTAGGTGCTGATCTTGCACTGGGACCCAGGAATGGTAGTTATGTCACTGACATTACATATTATATTACAAAAAAGATCTGGGAAGCTTTTGTCTTTGCTTTACTGTTCTTTAAATAATAGAAAGATTTTGGCCAGAGTTATTACATGTCAGGTCAGTGTAGCCATTTCGCCTTGCGCCATATTGTACACACATATTGGAGAATGCTCACGATCGACATGGTTTCCATTTATTGAAGTCCAAGGGCAAAATGTAATAAAATCGAAAATATCAATAACGCGATATCGAATAGTAATTTATACAAAAATAAATTCGTCTACCGCAATATCGAAAATTCAATTGAAACTTTTCAATCTGTTTATTTCAATGGAAAATACAGAATGTCCATCATTTCAATGGAAAGATTTGTTATCGCGATATCAAATTTCCGATATCGCGATATCAAAAATTCGATTGCGAATTTTTGATAACTTTTCATTTTTTTTTTTTAGCAAATTTTTCAGTCAAAAGGTCGGAAACGTCCCTTTCGACTTCGATAAATTTCGCCCTTGCAAGACTGGAGTGTGTAAACGATGACTTTATAAGCGGATTACAAATGATTTAACAGACGTTTTCTACATATGAAAGGACATACAATTTTAAATTTACTGTCTTCCTCTTTATTATTAAATATGTAAGGGACCTTGTCTGTGGCTATACAGTATGTGTATTAATGCTGTTCCTGAGATTAATTAAGGTCATCAAATTTCTGTTTTTTTTCAGCTTAGACAATGGTTTACATGGGACTGAATGAAAATTTCTTTAGGGATAGATTTGTCAACTAGAATCTTGGGCCCAGCGGCTGAAGAAGCTGATTGCAAAGGGGCCACAACCTACTAGCAAAAGTTCTCATCTACACCAGAACTATCATAACAAATATCAGCATGGCTGAACATTACAAAAGAGCCAATTGCACATTTATTATTATAATTAACGGGGTAATTCAGCAAAGTGCGAACTTACCTCCCGATGCTTCCATTCACCTTGCCAACACTGTTACGTGCTCGCTTCTGTCCTGCACGCGGACATCAGCAAACGCTTTAAAGGTATTCCAGTATTCCAGCCTTACCTCGCTACCACTCGAGTTAGCTAGGGATCTGCACATACTTTGTCAGTGTTGCTTTATGGCACCAGACCTGGGACCCCCAATACTGAAGCCCACAGGAGGATCTTTTAGAGCTCTGGTGCAGAAGTTTGACCCTGTCTGACCCTGATTCCAACTTTGTAGATCTTAAACAGCATGATTTCGTGTAGGTGTGAAACATTCATGTGCTTACACTGCTTAATACCCTCTGACGATGACTGCCTTACTTTGTGTATACAATCATCAGCATACTACAATGAGTGGTCTGTTTTATTATATGGTCATCTGAATAATCATATCTACAAACATCAGCTGAATTTCGCCTATTGCCTCTGTGGATAAACATACTGCCTTCATACAGTCATAGGCTGACACTTTAGTAAACCAATCTCCAGTTACATCTCAGTGGCCTTTACAGAATTACATACACAAGGGCCGTGTAAGGTTCCATTATTCCCAGCAATGATTCCCTAAACGGGGTAATGAATACAGACTTTATCATTGGCCTATTCACTCCATAGCTTTTAATTGCCCACAGCTCCTGAAAAATGGTCTTCGACATTCAATTTAATCGACATCCAATAACAGTCCTCGACATCCAATTTAATATGGACTTTACTAATAGGTGGGAGAATGGCTTTCCCCACTCTCTGTTTATGTAAATTTTCAAAATCATCTATGTGCTTTATGTTCTATATACAGTTACAGGGTGAATTAGTTACTTATTATTTGATGGTACCTGATTCCATAAAAGATAAATTACATGCGCAGTGCAGTGGCTCAGTGGTTAGCACTGCTGCCTTACAGCACTGGGTTCTGGGTTCAGCTCCACCCTGGACTTCATCTGCATGGAGTTTGTGTGTTCTCCCTGCACCTGCATTTGTTTTCTCCTACAATCCAAAAACTTTCTATGGATTCATTGGGTTTTGGTATCTTAGCCTATCTGTCCCTATTGTACTACAATAGGATTACATCATTGCATTACCCGTGATTCTCTGTATCCCTTGCATTGTATTTCAATATAGCTACTGTGGACACTATAAAGTTTTCCTTAACTCTGCCATCCAATAAGATCTCATTCCTTTCTATTTGAAAACACTGAGTTAGATTTAATTTTTTTAGCATTGCCCAAGATGTACTGATGTAGAAAACTGAAACCCCAACATGCACACACATCCTATATATAACAACACAATGGGAGTTACTTAAAATGATACACCTTTTAGTGAATGGCAGTATTGGATACTGTCTTTAGCTTACAGTACCTGAGTTTAACTCAAAGCATACATTTATGGGTCAGTTTTGGGGTGGCAGCATTGAGATGACATTGCATCATGGCAAATGGGGTGTTTTCGATTATATGACTACATCCTTGGGACCTAAACAGATGCAATGTCACAACTAAAAGTTTATAAAAGTGCATTATAAAAGTGCCGCTTACTTGCACTACTTTCTATGGACAAAAATATGTGCATGCCCCTCCTAATTATTTGTTTCAGGTGTTTCAACCAAACACAATGCAAATAGATGCCTAAAATTCAGCACACAGCTATGTATTCTCCACAGACAAACATTGGCAGCAGCATGGGTCATACTGGAGAACCTGGTGACAATTAAAGTGGAGCTCTTAAGGAATGTTTTCTTTGATACAAGCCAGTCCATAAAATTTCTGCCCAAATCAACTAAAAGTGTTCTTATTTTGAAGCATCTAGGAGAAAGACCACTTTGGTGCGTAATTGTTGCCTATCGCTCACTGCATAGTTCCAAAGTCCCTCTGGTGACATGAGGACTGTGTAATGAGAGCTTCATGAGTTAGGTTTCCATGGTCAAGCTCCTGCACACAATCCTAACATCACCATGTGCCATGCCAAGTGTTGGCTGGATTGTTATTAAATGTGAGTGGAGCAGTGGAAATTTGTTCTCTGACGTGAAGAATCACATGTCACTAACTGGATATCTGATGGAAAAATCAGGGTTTGACATTTATCGGGAGTATGACACCTGCTTGAATGCATAGTTCCTATTGTAATATTTTGATAAAGGAGGGATAATGGTCTGAGGTTGTTCCACGGGTAATGTTAATGCTACTGTAGACAAAGACATTTTCTATTTTGTGACAACAGATCGAGGAAGGTCCTCTCCTGTTCCAATATGGTGTAGAATGCCAGGTCCATAAAAATATCTCAAGTTTACCTCCCTTCCATTGACCTGGAATGTCTACTTCAACTGCAAAGGTTTTTGTCTAATGTCAGTTGCTGACCTCACAAATGCTCTGTTGGCTGAACATAGAGAAATTCCAATGAAACCATAAAATCTTGTGGAAAACGTTCCTAGCTGGGCTGAGGGTGTTATACTTGTAAAAATGGGCCTCATTCCCTATGGATGTCCAGCATTTTGGCATGGGATCTCTAACTCATGTATTTACTGAAATAGTGAATCAAACACAAAGATATTAAAAGTCACTTGTTAGTCCCAAGCCCTGCCTATCCTCTTGGACTTTTAATTTTTCTATAAATTACAGAAGGGTACATAGTCTGTTATATACTCTGTATATATTTTCAGCTTGTCCCCATTGCCTTCATGCAGTTATTATATTTAAGACTGAGAAAGAATTGACCCAGAAGCGACACTTCCCCTGGTGTCAATGTGGCGGGGGGAGCTGTGATCAAGCTGTGTACAGATCCATCACTTAATGCAAGCTGACATCCAACTATAAGAATGTGCGAGTCATACAAATCTGCATGACTCAGTTTTGCTAAATCCCACAGTAATGCTTGTAAAAGCCAATTTATTTGCAACTAAGAAACTGCTAACAACTTGCATTCTCTCCCCCCCCCCTCCCTATTTGACTCTGGGAAAATAACGGGTGCTGAACTGGGATAAGCAAGTTATGATTCAGCTTCATTTGGAAAAACAGCTGACTTTCTGTGTCCCTCTGCTGAGCTGTTTATACGAATGACCGTTGACTAACAAGCATATTATCTTACTGCCGTGTTTCATTGGTGAATAGGTTTTAGACATTTGTTCCCTGGTTGATGAACAAATGGACTTCTGTATATTCAAGGAATTTACAGTGCATACAAATGAATGCCCCCCCCCCCCCCCCCCCCCCTTCATGCCATAAACACTGGGGTTGAGAAAGGCTATGATTTCAATGTCATGTGGAGGGAGTGGAAAATATATTCAATGGAAAAAAATGTAGTAAAAAATTGTATGATTTATAATACAAAGCAAAGACTCCAATATGAATTTGGTCATTTGGCCACTAGTGGTAGCTGTTTCATGAATGCCATTGGGTGACATTTAATTTTACCTTGGATAAAACTACTCATGTTAGTAAGCAAAAATATTCCGATAACAATGCCTTCCAGTGCAGAATAACCCATGTGCAAATGTTTCATTTAAACGAGCAGAGAGTGGAAATAAACAATAAATACGGTATGGTTTTTCTTTTGTTAATGGTCACATATGAAACAGTTCTAATGTATATGTTTTATAAATGCTTACAGTTACATTTGTATCACTAGTTTAAATTTGTAAACATAGCTGAGGAGGTTGGTACATAGTGTGAAATTGACAAACCTATTCAGGAATGGCGGAGGGGTCGTGATGAATTCACAAACATAAAGAATGGCACTGGAGTTATTTCACCCACGACCACTTGCTAGAAGCCAGTGGACCACTGTGCACAATTATAACTGAGTGTGTACATTGCTGCACATATACCCACGGCCCAAATAGCAACTGCTTTCTTTAAGAGGCAGTGATGAAATAAATGATTAATATTTAACAACAGTTAAAAAAAGAATAAATGGAATGCCAGGTATAACGGGAATGCCAAATGTGGATACATTATAGAGTAAAAAGTCCCAATAATTGTAATAGACTGTAGAGAAAGCAGCAGTAATGATACAATAACTTTATTATTGTTTGAGTAATATACCCCTTAATTTACACCTTTGTAATGATTTGCAGAAAGTGTGTGATATTAAACATTTGTAAAACTTTAAAAAAAAAAGTACTTTGACTCCAGGGTACCAATCATAATCTTCATTATCTCAAGTTTAGTGGTACATTATGTGTGTTTATTTATGTAACAGATAAAGCATATCTGCAGTCAGCATAGAGAAAAAAACCAAGCATACAATAATACAGGAGCTTACCCTGATATATAACATCATCTAGGAATAAATCCTATGTTAGCCCAAAATGGAATTTTTTAATCAGCCATTTCACTTGGCCTTTGTTTTAGATCTCAGACATAGCCATTTCACAGTGCACGACCCCCCCCCCCAAACCCAATTCTTTGTTAGAAAATATTATATTTTCTGCCCCACTCAGATAACCTTTAGCCCCTGTGACCCAAATGTGTCTGTAGTCACCCCTTCAAAATATCACCTCCCCTTCCTCATGTCCCCACTGAGAGCTCCACTTATTACCCCATCTTGTCCGCTTTAATCTGCAGAAATATTTAAATCCAGGGCAGAGCTATTAATCTACTTCCCGCATTGTAACTTGTGTGTGTGTTAAATGTCACTTGTGTGACACCAAAGCAGATGCTATTGTGTTTTAAAAGAATAGCACAAAGCCTCAATTATGAAAAATGCCAACAAGTATCAGCCTAAGGTTTTGGAGTCATAATCGTAAACATTAAAATGATCAATATTGACAGATAAGCTTTTCAAATCAGATTTGGCATTTTAAGGAACAAATTTGGAAATTTGGTCTGTGAAAATTTCATTTTGCAGAAAGATAAAAGAGCAGAATTAAAAAATGCAAAGTAAAATAGTTTATACCGGAACACCAGACACCATCCTGGAATATGCCAACTAATTATTAAATAACGTTAACTTTTTGCTCTCCAATCTCATTTATTAAAACAAAAAAAATCACAAAACATATCAAAGTATTTCAAACACAAACCACAAAGTGCTAAATGGCTATAGCTGAACCCACTATTTTATTTTGATGCCAACATAATCTAGAAAAGAAAAGGGGGGTATAAAAGAAAGACTCACCTCTTAAGACGCACTGTTGGTATAAAGGAAGTGACTGAAAGATACTATTCGAAGCCATCGGGTCTTGCTTATACTTCCTGTGTTATTTTTTTGAATAGGCTGAAAAGTAACGTTTTGTTCAATTTAGAAATTGCAAGCAAAAATATCAGCTTTAAGCAAAACCATCATCACTTTCCTCCATGCACTGAAAAAGTATGTGCAATCAAGCAGTTTACTGAAGACAAACTCAAAATACTTAAAAAAAAAACCAAACAATTAAAGTGGATAAGTGGATTGGCTGTGGTTGAAATTCTGCTTACCAGTGTAAGTCACTCTGTGGTTTTTAGTTGAAAATGACTTGCCCTTTTTCTGCTGACCAATATCCCCTGTTCCACTCTTCTACGTCTGCTTCTGCACACAACTTGTGGTTCTGTGGTTGTTTATGAGGCCCAAAGCAGTGTTTCACACAACCAAAAAACAAATATAACTGTTCCCCTTTTTTTTTTTTCTGTTACAGTGTGAATTCATTGGCTGGCGCTGTCATGTGATTTGAGTGATGTCGACTTTCCTTTCTTTCATTATAAGCAATGCTATTTTTCCCACCTGCCCATCCCCTCTGGTTTTAAAATGGCAAAGCAACGAAGAGTTGGTTACAAATATGACTCAGTCCCTTATTATGCAAATAGACGTTGGTGATGTACTACAACTGTGCTTCTGGTGTTTCTTCTTGTGGTTAAGAAAATGACAGCTTATTCTGATAAACCTCATTTAAGGAAGACAAGCCACAATTTAAAACAGTCAATGAAAGAGGATATGTGTGCAATTATCCATAACGTCAACTTGGTGTGGGCATAAAAGAATATAAGCAACAATGTAAATAAACTAGAGCTTTGCAATCAATTGCCGAGTGTTAGATATGTTTATTGACCAAGTTTGGTGATCTGACCAGACTGCCCAAGTACTAGAGAAACACTTTAGTGTTAATATTCTTTGATTCTTTGATTGGTATGGGGCTCTAATAGCTTACATGAAGGTTGAGCAATTCTATGGAACTAAAAAATAATCACTGCATAATTTCTACAGATTGAAAATGACTTTAATATCTACTGAATTTAACATCATCATCATTATCTAAACAGCCCTGCAGCTTCTGTGGAACCACAACCTCATCCAACAAATCATTTAACGTTAAAATGATAGACTGGTTCCAAATAATTACATTTCTAATGACATTCATGCTTATTTGTAGTTGCATAAGAATAATTAGGATGTGTTGGTGAAAAAAACACTCTAGTTCATCAAGTTCAACCATTGGAAAATCGTCTCTATGAGGAACAGGAGACGCAGAATGAAAAACACTTTATGTGAGCAAAGCTGCCAACCCAAGCTTGGTGCCACAGAATCTCTGCTTGATCATCCTATTGTTGGTGAGGAAATTGTGTTAAAGGATCGATCACACTTAGATTAACTCAATAACTAGTAACCATGTTTTTTTTGTGCAGGAAAGGTAGCTAACTCATTTTAAAACCCACGTAAATAATCTACTCTTCACCTCTCTTGGTAGGGAATTTCACAACTTGATGGCCCTTAGAGTAAAAGATCCCATTTTTGCTATTGGTGTTCCAGCAGACATGGTTGTGTCATCTCCTTCATGTTAGGGAAGAACACTTGTACTGAAGTGTAGACAGATGTTCCTCTTAAGCAGAATGATAAGATAATTCTATGTGCCATCAATGAGAAGGAAGGATTTGTATAAAGAAGCATTCATTGTTATGTATTTATTATCTGTGATAATTACAAAAGGGAGACCTTTTTCATAGAGTAGGAGAAAATCCCCATCCTCCAGCCATCAATATAATGTTTTTATGGGATTCTAGATCAAATCATGATGATCAAAGCCTAAATTGTAGTTAACTGAACCTTTTTGTAACACATCCATCAAATATGACTGTTGTTTTTCTTAAAGGGATGTTATACTAGCAAGTTATGGATTACAAAATTAAAAAGCTTTCTATGTTACTTGCTATAGTGTAATTAAAGCGATAAATAGGAATATATATATAAAGAAGCGTTATGTATATATATTAAAATTGTGCTATTTATATATGAGAAAATATTAATTTATAAAGTTTACTTAATGTGGTCCTTTTCCTTCTGCCTCAGGGTTCTCCATGGCCTGATTATGCTATCAGGATCTGGATAGGGACTGAGAGGAAGGCGAAGGAAGTAGCAGCTAGGAACCAGTACCTCAGTGGACTTGGTGCTAGCAAGCCCTAAGGTGCAAAGTCTAAGATACACCTGGTCTTCACCTTGAGCCTCTGCAAGGAGGTATGGTCTTTGCTTTGGTGCTATACCCAGGTCACGGCCCTTAGACTTGCTGTCCACAGGAGGTCTATAACAATACTGGACGTTAGAAGAATAGTCAAACAATCAGGCAGAGGTCAGGGCTGGTGGCAAGAAGGAGTAGTCGAGAAACAAGGCAGAAGGTCGAGGCAGATGGGGATTAGTTGTGAATGGGAAATAGGCCAAGGTCATACACAGAAGAACAGGAATAGAAGTTCGAAGTACGCAGCATGTGTAATGGCATATTGTAGACCTCAAATATTATTATATTATTATCGGTGGTACATTTTATTAGCTAACGGAATAGAAGAAGAAGCGACCTAAGTAGTATGGAAAGCTTGCATTTACCATCTATTCAGTTAGCCAATAAAAGGTATCACCTATACCCTACTTGTTTCTCCCTTATGATGACTGCAGTTCCAATATGCATGGCTTCTCGGCTAAGGTTACCTTACCAGATTAGTTGTAAATTTAGAGACCGTTTTACTGGAATGATTCTTCAATAATGATCCCTCTTGAGTGAAAATAAAGGATCTGAGGAGCTGAGATTTTTTTCTCCCCTCCCAGTGCTGAGGTCAGTAGCCAGGAAGATGATGATCATTTCATTAAGTAACATTCCAATTGTGAAATGAAAGCAATAATATACATTAGGCGCTGCATATCATTATATTTCAGAACTACGCATTTTTACAGAGAATTTATCTATAGGTCATTTGGCCTACATTTTTTTGAGCCAGTCTCGGTTATAGACTATTTTTAAGGTAATGAATCTGATGCACTCGATGAGTTAGATGTCCCAACAGTTCAGAACAAAGGATAAGCAGATCATTTACCGCTTTGTTGAGTGTCGAACACCTTTCCTCCTTTGGAAGTATTGGGTTCCTTTTGGCTTGCCTTTTAGAATAAAAACCCATGGCGATTTAATTGATAGTTACAGGTTAAGTCCAAGAGGACAGCAGCTGTGAACAGGTTTAATCCTGGAATAAAAGGTTGCATCTGCTTTGTTGGCTTCCACATTATTCAGTATATTCCATCTGCCGCTGGTTTATAAAAGGCATGGATGTTACTCAATGACTGATTTCATTTGCTTGTGTTTGTGTTTTTTTTAAATTTCCTTTAAGCAAAATACATTGTTCATGTAGAAAGCCTTTCTGGTGACTTTATAGTTTATTTTGTTATCTATTGTGATATTTCAGACGTTCATCAGCACTTAATGGATACAATTATGGTAATGTCACTTTGTTAAAGGAGAGGTCTTCTTTTGCTCTTTTTTGATCAAGAAAAATATGTAAAGTTTGTAAAAAGGCATTATACCTTTATATAAATGTAAGATGCATGAGTGTGCAGGAATCGGTGGAACAGTTTACCCTCCTCACCCTATGAGTTGGTACAGTCTCTTGTATCTGGAGATCTCCACCTCCTGTAAGAAAGAAATCCCCAGGGGATGATGTTATTGAGCCATTCTACTGCTTACATAACTCTATGCAACAAAGGAGTTCCTAGGAAAGGCGGAGCAACACTTAGATGTCCTTATTCATCCTGATGATGGTCTGTAAATCTCTATCAGGTTCTGTGCACAACAATGGTAGAATCCACATTAGCAGAGTCATACTGAGGAGTTAGAAGAGTAGAAGGTGACCCCCCCACACACACACACACACACGCACGCTTAGGGCTGCAGAAGAGGCACATGACTAATGGAGAACCTATATTTGGGAAGCAGGGCTGTCATAAATCCCAGGGACCTGACTACCTGAAAAGTGGGGCCCCTTTAACATGTTTTACACCCAATTTATGCTGGAAACTGCTCAGTTACACTGCTCATATCCCAGTAGGACATAATTTGTCTGCATCAAAACATCTACAGCCTCACTGACCAATCTTGTAGAGCTGTGAATTTGCGTCTATTCTCCACTTCCCCATGTTCTCTTATTGAGCAAACTCTTCAAAGTGGCAAATATGCAACCAATTCACGCGACTACGCTAGTCACCATCTTATGCAACTCTTCACCTCATTTTGCGTGTTTGTGCACAAGTACATCTACTATTGACTAAGCAGAGGAGTGGCATGATGGTTATGAATTCACCTGTTTGACTTCCCCACTTCAGACTGGCGAATTGGGGTTGATGATAGGGCTCCAGTGTTGTGTAAGGCAACTATTTATTCAAAAGTGACAATGGTGACTGCGACTAAATGACAATATGATCTAGGAACAAGGTGACATAGAAAAAGATAGAATATTCACAGAATACAGTTAGTGGGATATGATGAGACTGACATCACTGCTCTTCACTGGTCGAGGTTTGCCTCCCTACGCATGACTTCTCATCCTACTTCGATCTGCCTGATTACACCACACTATGTATCTGACAACGATCTCTGCTGTCTGCTTATTCGGCAAGTGTATTCTTCGCTTAGTCAATCCTGAGAAGTGAATTTGCGTCTGTTTTGGTGATGCCATTCGAATTGTAGCGAGATTAATTCAAACAGGTGAATTTGGGCTTTAGTCAATGAGGCCCCTATGTTTGTCATTTCCCTAAGAGTCAGTAAAATCTATGATGGGAAATTTTGATTAGTTGAAGTAAGTGTGAGATGTATAGAAAAAAAACATAAATTCAAAACACCTGAAAATAATTAATGTTTCTAAATGTATTTGTTTCATTAGATTGTTTTTATATTTATATAGCACTGATATAATACGTAGCACTTAACAGAGATTCATCATTCACTTCCCTACCCCATGGAGCTTACAATCTAATATCCCTATTCAGTCACACACCTACACAACTTGTGTAGTATGTTTTTGGATTGTGGGAAGAAACACACACACGTATGGAGAGAACATTTAAACTCCATGTAGATGAAGTTCAGGGTAGAATTGAACCCATGCCCAGTGCTAACAAGGCAGCAGTGCTAACCAATGAGCCACCGCACTGCGATGGGCCAGTTTTGTTTGTGCCATTATTATTAAAATACCCCATGTGAACTGGCATGGCCAATATACCTACATAATACTGCAAATGTTATAGTTAAATTCCTGATTTGCATAATTTTAGGTTTGTTTCTAAACCTCATGGTTGTAGCTATCTTTTACCTGTTTACTAATCAAGCCCCCATCCAGTCACACTGTTTCCTGTAGAACTTTAAATACATATTCAGGAATTGATCGAGAAAAAACAGTTTATCTGCAACCAGCAGAGGGAGAGAGAGAGGGAACAACCCCCAGCAGAG
>WMED01016570.1:0-13270 GCA_019650415.1 Pipa parva
TATCTATCTATCTATCTATCTATCTATCTATCTATCTATCTATCTATCTATCTAGTCTGTGATATTTATTTCATTAATTGATCTTGGTCATCTTTTTTTCCTAGATTTTCAATTTATAGCCAGTTTCTTCTGGAAGCTCCATTTCTGTATTACCTACTAACTGTTTTGTAGCTCCGCTTACTATTTGAAAGGACCAGTAATCCCAGAATATGACTGCAGTTTGAACATAAGCAAAAGAACAAATCAGAGGCATTGAAGAGGAAGCAGGAAGTGAAGAGGACTGCAGCAATGGAAGAGAAGAAATGAAGATTAGCTTTATCTTGATGCAGGGGCAGCACTTGAGCGAAGGAGGGGAATCTCCCTTAGGTGTAAGAAGCCTAATTTCTTATTTAAGAGCTCTTCCAACACGATTTGATTTGGAAGCTTTTTTTTTCATCTTATAGTGTTTTAAACAACATGGCTGAAGCTTAAACTCTAATTAGTGATACATGGGAACTCCCCAAAATAAACATTAAGAAATGTAGGGCCTCACTGAGTAAAGTCTGATTTAACCTTGTCTAATTCTCTTTACTACAGTTCGAGTCACCAAAAGAGTCACTTCTCTTTTTGCCCTAAAAATAAGTATAAACAATTTACTGTGATTATTTTTGTCCGAAAGTAGGAATGCTGTATACATGACTAAACATTTCGAATTGTGAAGCCAACATAATAAATAAAACCAAAGCTACATGTTTTGTGAAATAAATAATTTATGCATATGAAATTACTGCAATTAGTAGTTTCACAATGGCCCCACAGCTGTTTAAGTCACAAAGTGGTTTCACTACTGACCTTATCATAAGTGGGAGTGGCAAATTCAGATTCCAAAGAAAGCCAATCATCATATAAGCTTTTCTGCAAGAATTAGTTCAGCAGGGAGAATTACAACCAGCTGCTGTCTGCCTTGACATATCTCTCATACTGTGCGACTTAATCTTGCTAACCTTGATAACAGTACTTAATAAAACAGCTTCTTTGAGGACATTATACTTTTCTTGAAATTCATGTTATGGTACCCATGGTTTGGAAGGAAACGCTGGCTAAATCTTCTGGCTCTGTAAGTGCTGTATGGGGTGTGATAACAGCCCAGAATTGTGCAGGGGATTACTGTCACTACCTTGTTTCTCCGAAAATAAGACCTAGTGTAATTTTTTCATAGCTTAGAAATATAAGACCTCCCCTAAAAATAAGACTTAGCTGCAGTTATTTCTAAAGTTTTCCCCTTTTAGGGCTATCACCCCCCTGAGTCCCCTACCTGGCAGAGTTGAGTCTCCAGAACTGCAGCCCAACAGGACAGGAGGAGTAGTTGGAAGGACTTTAATGCCCTGAAGTTGCAGGGAGAAGACTGAAGAGTGCTGAAATGATCATGTGACTCCCGAGTCTGCCCGATTAATGCTGGAGCCTCACAAGCCGGGAGCAGGAATAGGAGTGCGGCAGTTTGGCACTTCTCCCAAGGCCAGCCCAGTAATTGTTTTTGTAGTTCCCCGGAAAATAAGACCTAGTGTGTCTTCCGGTGCAAAAATTAATTTAATACACTGTCTTATTTTCGGGGAAACACGGTATGCTTCTATGGAAGATACCCCACTATGCATGTCATGTAGAAATGTCCTTGTGAGTCCTTCATGCTTGTATCTCAGTATGTTTCAGAACATACTTGCCTACAAATGCCATGATCCCTTCTCAGATATTCATTTACAGTAGGTACAGTGGGAGATGGAGGGTTTCAGAGGCAGTTATGCGATGTAACTTTCAGGGGAGATGAAGCATTAACATGTTTTAAAATGATGATTTTAAAGGGGAAGGAAATACATATGCGGTCTAGCATGCTAAATGTCAGCCAGCCTGTGCCTAGCTAAACAGCCCCCTCTGGTAAACTATCATGCTTACCTTCTGGCTGCAACAGTCCTCAGGTTCACACTGAGAACAGACTTCCTGCAGCAGAAGCTTAAAATCACCCCTCCGCACTCTAAACCAACATTCTGCATTTGTGGAAATGTCTGGTCAATTTAAACTAAAAATATCTTCTTTAAACTGAACATTTTAGCATGATTATCTCAGCAGAATATAAATAAACCCTACAAGGTGTAATTATTTAACTGCATCATTAAATGCTCAAACAACATTTTCAAACACATTGTGAATAGTAACCTATATCGACAATGCTTTGTTAAATTATGTGTTACGTTCCTGAGGCTAGGTGTACCTAATTTAATTCATATTAACTGATTTTCAGGCTCTGCATGATTAATTAAAGTGGGCTTATCTTGTAGCGGAAAGCAATCAATAACTGTTTCAGTGACAGGGTTGTTCACAGAAGTTTACTAATTTTGGAAGTCAACAAGGACAATTAGAAACATTATAATATTAATTGGTATACTCATAAAAGTTTGTAATTTAATGGAATCTATTATATATATGTGAAAGATAATCCTTCCAGGTAGGTTGACAGTAGCCACAGGACAGGAAACCTGGGGATTCAGGTTGGATTAGTCAGAATATAGGCAACACTGTTCATAGCTGAAGCTGAGACATGCAATAAAAAGCACATATATAAGTCAATTTCATATTAAAAAAATATCAAAATTGCTGATTGCATCATAATTTAGTTTGAAGGTAAGAAAACTGAATTTTTCGATGGAAAGGTAGCCATTCTTTTCATTAGTAAAGGATTTACTTTATACTTAGTATATTCAAAAATATTGAAAAATTCAATAAAAGGTTTCAGTCGGTAAATATCGATTGAAAATATCGAGATATTTTTATCGAATAGCCGAGATGTTCTCGGGATAAACTTGAAAAGGCGAAATTGGCCTTCTTCGAGTGGATTAAATTTCGCCCCATTATGTGTCTGCGTGTGTGTGGGGCGGGGGTGTCAGCAATATCTAATCCATATAAAGGCTCTTAGTAGACTCCAGAAGGTTGTGTAATTCAGATCCTGCTGATTAGAGACAGACTTTTATTGTTCCATGTTTTTGAGTTACTCCATTTTGAAGTTCATATATAGAGATGGACATAGTCTGCGCAGAGCTTGTATCTTCTTGCTGGACCAAAATGATTAAAAAATATCTGTTAAGCACTGTGGAAAATGGCAGCACTTTATAAATATGGACAATAAATAAAATACATTTGTTTATGAGGTAATAAATTAATGTGTACCATGTTTCATGAAGTATATATAATGGATTAAAAGCATTAGCATTGCCAAATCATCCAGATTTAGGGAGTCATTGGCTAAAGTCTGAATTGTTGCATAAAGGTTTGAATTCGACAGCTAAAGACAGTCACAATAGTCTGCTACTGTTGCACTCGCATCTTTATAGTGAGAATATTGTCATAACTTTAAAATGGTAAAAATTGTTGCAGTCGCAGATTTGCTATGGGAATCTGCTGTTTGAGAATTCGACAGTCGAATTCTCACTATAGTCAGTAATCCCCTTAGTGTGCAAGGGAGTCAGAAAGGAAATGCTATTTGCCCTAGACTTGTCCATATAGTTTAGAGAGATACACACATGCATAACTTAGACTGTAAGCTCTATGGGACAGGGACCTCCAACCTTTTGTTTCAATCATGGTTTGACACTTTACTTCACTTATTCAATGTTAAGCGCTTTCCCATATTTGTATTATATTTGTATTGTTGAATTGTACAGCGCTGCGTAACCTAGTGGCGCTTTATAAATAAAAACATACATACAGTACATTCATATTTTTTAATGCTTTGCCTTGTCTAGGTAGAGGAACTAAAAGTTTGGCTTGCATCTCCAGAAGCGGAACTTCAGTTGAAAAATTATGAAGCTGAAGCCCTCATTACTAAAATATAACACCAGACTGAGAAAGTGAGGCAAGAAAAAGCCATTGCGGATGCCGAGGAGCAAAAGGTCAGCCTAATGGAGTCATTTGGAGATGTCAAAGAGTGTTCAGTGCAAAGAGCACCTTTTGTACACCATTTTTAGCAACTTTCTTACCAAAAGGCACCTGACACTAGCATAATGGTAGTTGGATGTCTGACTGTTTCTCAGACATGATTGCCTTTTGACCTTTCTTTGTATAATGTATTTCCTCACAATTTTAGTTCTTAAAATATTTTAAAGTACAATGAAATGCCGGCTCCTTTCAGCGACTAACAAAAGGGAAACATTCAGGAATTCAAAAGTGTTCTTGTTTCACTGTCAGATATTTTGGAGAAGTGGATGTGCTTCATTTTCATTAAGACTGAAGCCATTTCATAGTTTCATTTATCACTAATATATAATATTTTAGCTGATCGCTGTTGCTTATCATTGTTCTGCATAGGCAGGCGAGTGCAACCTTCCTCATCTACAAGATTATATGGACAGTCAGAAAAAGAGATGCCTGGATGTGATTGCCATTGGGCTCATTTACGTCTCTTCTTTCCTGATATTAACTCCTATAGAGAAAAAAAAAGAGAATATTTACCTTCATTTGAGTGTAAAATGTGAGTGAATTATTACCTTTGAAAGAGGGAATGATAAGAAAGCAGTCCCGGTGGTATAAATTTTAAATAGTATAAATTATCACAGTGCTTGAGAAGAATTGTGCAGTATTGTTAGCTCAAAATGTAGCAAAAAACTACTAGATTTACATGTGCCCTTAAATAACTGCCCCATAATGCCTTGAGTTAACAAAGAAAATTTTGGGATTGAACATGCATGGAACTTCCTGTAAATTATAACTTTATAAATGACTAGTTCTGTCATCACAACTGTATGATTATAACTTAAAGCAACCATCACCCCATTTCCTGTTTAAAAACATCATTTTGAAGCATGTTTTTGTTGATGTGTCATCATTTCCAAGCAACTTCTCATAACTGCCTCTGTATAACTTAAACTGCCACTGCACCCTTCAAGTGAGTAAATATATCATAGGGGACCATGGGATTTGAAGTCAAGTATGTTCTGAAACATTGCAGGGTTATAAACATTTTCTGTGATGTACTGACAAAAGGAGGAATTAAATAAGGCTTCTGATTAAAAGTGATTCAATCTTGTGACTAAATACCTTACAGTGCATTATAGGAAATGTAGGCAATAACCTACACCTTTTCTGAAATATGATATTACTGCAGCACATAAGTTAAAGTGAAACAAATTGACAAATTATCACTTGTTGCAGACATAGAATCATTGGAATTGTAGTCTTTCTTATAACAATACAACCTTATACAAAATTATTCTGGGTGATACAATGGCACAAGCAAGAGCTGAATTGAGAAAAATTTAAAAAGCTGTTTTAGCAACATTGTTTATCATGAGTTAAAACAAGTTCAAGGTGTAATGTATTTTATTTTTTCCAAAACTGCAGTGTATTATAAAAGACAAGGTACTCCTTTCTGTAATCTCAGATATTAAATGTCACCTCTGAGTTTTATATGATCATGGAACTCCTTGGTGTCTACTAATATCCTTATAAATTAAAGAAAGGGGTATACTTTCCCCTATATCAGAGATGGCGAACCTATGGCACGTGTGCCAGAGAGGGAACGCACACCTTCACCACTGCTGCATTGCTTGATCCTCCCAGCGAGCAAGTGATACTTCAGTGTAGGCCATGGACCCGACCTCACAGTTTTCAGGTCAGATCTGTGGCCTACACTAAAGAAGCGCTCACTTGCCGATAGGATAGATGTGGCAGAGCTCCTCCTCTGACGAAGGCTCGATTGACATCACTCATCAGCATCTGCACTTTGGGGGAAGGCGCTGGTGAATAAAATCGCTTTTCGGCACTCGGTGCCAAAAATATTCACCATCGCTGCTCTATATAATAACTGTTATAATATTTACACCCTAATTTGGGAGAGTCATTTTCAATTTGAAAATGGAAGATTTTGGAATGATAATTCCCATGCTGATTTTTCTTCCTTTCTTTCACCAGCTGCAAGATGCAACTTTTTAAAATAACTTTTCATAATATTCATAAACAGATTGCTATTCCTCCTGACAACATGGAAATAATCTTACCAAAATTACCCCAGTTTCTGAATTATTTTCTTCCTGCTACCCAGGTTGAGGATTCTTGACTCCTTTTGAGCATTGTGTAACTTAGTGGCCCATGTGGTTTATTAATGTGGTTTATTAACGTCCACAGTGTTTCTCCTATATATATATATATATATATATATATATATATATATATATATATACTGTATATAGTATATAGGAGAAATGTTGTGGACATCTCATTTTAACCAATCTTCAGACACTGTGGAAGAATCATGTTGCCATAGTATGCTGCTTAATAGTAGTATCACATGTTTAAAACATGAAAAAACAGATCCTTTTTAGTAAAATAATAAAAGCTAGTAAAAAAATATATTTAATCAGTGCACTTGACAACAATATGTTAAGAACCCGGACATATATTTAACAAAATTAATTCTAATTACTGTATGCTCTATTTTTTGTACACAAAAATTTATGGAAAATTTTGGGAAAAAACAAATGCACACACACTGACATTGGTAGACACACACACACAAACACACACTCTTACACGTGCACACACTCTTACACATGCACATACACTCACACTGGTAGATATGTGCACACACACACTGGTAGACATGCGCACACACTTTTACACATGCACACACACTCACACTGGTAGAAACACGTACACACTTACACAGGCACATACACTCATACTGGTAGACATATGTACACACTTACACATGCACACACTCAAACTGGTAGTTGCACACACACACTCAAACTGGTAGTCGCACACACACACTTACACATGCACACACACTCACAGTGGTAGACATGCGCACACACACTTACACATGCACACACTCACACTGATAGACACACATACACACTTACACATGCACACACACACTAATAGATGCGAGCACACGCTTACACATGCACACACTCACACTAATAGATGTGCACACATACTTACACATGCACACACACTCACAGTGGTAGACACACGTACACACTTACACATGCACACACACTCTTACATGTGCATGCACTTATTCTCACATGTAAATACACTGTCAAATATGCTCTCACTCTCAAGTTGGACAGTTGTGCACATTTCTAACTTTTAACACATTATTATACTATCTGTGAAAGACAATGATTTTTTTGTTGTTAATGCAATATGATAAAAAGAGGAATATTTGACTGAGGAACTCTCAAACTTTTTGTTAAAGATCCATTATGTGTTGTTCACACCGTATACTGAAATGCCAATAACCCTTTACCTGCCAGATCAACCTGAAGAATAACTATATTGTATAATCCAGTGTCTTTAATACACACCAGATTCACTCATAATAGTGATAAGTGGTTGGTTTGTGAATTGAAGGATGAAAAAAGGTAGTAATATTTCTATTACCATTTAATGCACAAGTCAGTTATTTGCTGATTGGTGCACTCAGTATTAGGTATTTTTTTACTTTTCCCCCAGCACCCCCTAGTGGGCTGTTGTCATTTTTTTGTTATTTAGAATGATATACCTGTGGTATGTGTTTCTACTAATATCTCTGATTGTAAAAATATATTTCTGCAATTTTATGTTTTAGCATAGCCAAACATTTCCAAAAGACAGTGATACTGTTTTTATTTGGTTCTGTGTTTATTTCTGTTCTCCCTAGGAGTATTATATAGCTATCATTTCATAAAGAAATATATATATATATACAGTATATGTATTTCTTAAAATTTATTTTTGTATAAAATGCAAAGTAAAACCAAACATTTCGGGGCTTATTCATGAAAGACAAAATAGTGTAAAGGTCAGAATTCGCATCTATTCCTCACATCCCCCAGATGTTCCTATATTCAGCAAACTCTGCAATGTGGTGAATTTACATCCAGTTTGGATGCTTGCAATAGTCTCAAACTTATGGAGCTCTTCACAGCAATTTGCAGCACGTGAACAGGTAAATTACCTATTCATCAAGCTTCGGAGTCTGTTGAAATGGGCAATTTGGCAAGGGACACTGCATTGAATGTGCTGTTCCCTTCAGTTATAGATATTGTTATTCAGCTGTTATATGATGGCATTCCGTTCTGCATCCATTCTTAGTTATTTTTTATGCATTGTTGCTGTGCTGCCATCTGCTGCCCAGAATTTCCATGTGCCCCTCTGTCTTTTGTTCATAAAGTTTTTCTCTTGGGGTCTTTTTCTGGTGAGCCCTGTGTTGTCTCACTTCCTGTAGCCGCGCTCTTTTTTTTTTTATCCTACTGTGACTGGAGGATACATGTGTCGGGCTTGCTGAAGTGTAAGGGAGTACATGAAATGTGTGGCCCTTACTAAGTTAAGCTGGGAGGGTGTTGTTATAAGTAGCATAGGATACTGGGAAATATAGGAAAGTTCTGGATGGGGGGAGGAGTAACACCCCATAGTGTATATAGGAACCCCAAGACAGGAAGTGGGGGTTAGTTTTTGGTTGTTGTTGGCAGTTGCTGGAGTTAGTGGCCATTGGGAGTTTGGAGGAATCCCTGTACACTACCCCAATGGGAAGCAATGGGAGTAGCTGGCCAATGTAAATACTGAGGTACCCAGGACAGGAGCCAGGTACAGAAGACTTAAGACTATTTCATGTTCGGAGTGTGGAACTGTTGATTGATGTCTGGAAACAATAAAGAGGATTATTTATTTCCACAAATACCTTGGCATGGACTGTGTTTTATTGCCTTGGATCATGGAAGGCTGGAGAAGGAGAAACAAGTCTGAGTAAGTGTCTTTAAAGGAACAAGGAGTGCCTATCCATACATCTCATTTCTTTTTCAATAACTGGGTGAAGGGAAGGGGGAAGAAAGGGTCAGAAGGCCACAGCCCTAGCAAGAAAGATTTATTGCACCCCCTTGTACCCTGCCCAGAAGCATCAATTTCTGACCAGCAGCAGCAGTAGGAAGCTTCACCAAGGTTTCTACAAGGAAAACTGCAATACCATCAACAACCACAGAAATAACCATAGTACTGTATCAGTTATTATAGCTTATATAAATTGTTTTTTAATCAAGACATGTTTCTTAATTTTAAAACATTTTAGAACACAACACTTGGGGGCATATTACATTTTAAAAACCTGTATTTACCATAAGTTGAAGCTTTTAGACATGTTGGCAATTGATTATTGGGAAGTCTACAAATATAGCAGGAATGTTTGTATGACCAATAAAGAATAAGTCCAGCTAAGACAGGTTAAATACTTTGGTACCAGGAAAGCCTGAAATGTCTTGTTATTTATGATATCCTACATTACTTTATGGCAATGAAAGTTACTCACAGCTTAATAAGCAAAATATAACATGCCTCAATGTCAAGACACAATGGACATTACTGCGAACCTTGACCAACCCATGCATACCTTATGTCCTGGTCATATACAGTGTAGAATTTAAGACAATAACAGTGCAGAAAAACATGCTTATTCCAAAAAAAAAAATCAAACAAGCCTTGCAATAGCGTAAATGCAAAGATGGACATGGTAATGAATATAAAATCGTACACCTATTTTCTTTGAATTGCAGGTAGCATTCTAACATTACAGTTCAACCTATTTCAGATTAGTATGAATATTCCTGGAGTCCATGAGAACAGGAAGAAAAATAAGTGGACTGATGATATCCCTCAAATAGCATTGACCTGAAAACTGCAATCTCAGACTAATGAATCAGGCAGTTTATATTTAATCATTAACTAACTCCTGAGCTGAGCAGCTGTTAAAAATTAGAAATGGGTCATCCACAGCCAAGATGACATTACAAGCAATCTATAATGCATTAGAATAAAATGATAGTGATTTTTAACTGTCTCGGAATTTATTACACTACAACTTCCAACTCTTAAACTGTTGTTATCCACTGCCACTTGAGAGATTTATGACGCACAAATGGTCTGGTAAAATGATTGGAGATTTAAACAGATGATCATTCCATATTCAGAAAATCTCCTAGTTTTAAAATTGTCCTGAAGATTAAAGAAAAAGTTTTCAGTGTTGTTTATGACTTTTTCACAAGACGCATTCAGAGAATTGGATAAATAATGAATTCTTTTTAAACAAATACTTTTCTTTGCTGTGCTAACTTAAAGTTACAGTCTCACTTCGAAGTAACTTGCACACCAATGATGGTACAAAGATCTGTTGTTAAGATGAGTGTTGAAAACACCGTTTCATTAGAATCTGAGAAAAGTCTAAACGCCCTTTAGCATAGTAGCCATTTCTAACCTAAACTATCTAACATCATATGTCTAGGCAATGTTTATTTAATATAGCTTTGTGCTATTTTGAGTACCAGTGGAATTATCTCTCAGGGTGAGCTCCCATTCATACACGTGGGGACAGCATTTAGCAAAAAGCAATTCTGGGCACCAGGAATTCATATGAACATGAAATTATGCAGTTTATTTGTAACAGATCAGGACTTATAAAATAGTAAACAAATTTGTACAGGTACTTACAAATTGCACACAATTTCAGGCAGTATAAATTGCACATCTGAGTAATGTTATTGCAGTCACCAGTCAAGTATTCTTTTAGAAGGAAATTCTCACTTGTATATCAGTCTCTGAAGAGATCTAGCCCTAGGGCTATCACTTTTGCCCTAACTTAGATGCCTTAGAAAGACCACCCCTGGGAATAGTAACCCACTTTCTCCTTGATGGAGCTCAAGACTGCCCTGCTAATTAGCCTAGCTGTGCTCTCACTCAGAGTGAGCTATGATGGAGGTTTATGTCTCTAGCTAGACTAAAAGAGTCTCACCTCTTCCCCCACTGGAAGAGGAACTAACATTATCCTGCATTTCTCTCTGGTAGCAATATCTCTTTCTTAAGATATTATACATAGACTTGAAACACTAGATTACTAGTGACATCCACTGGCTGGAGTAAGCAACTGCAAGATTTGCTAATGCAACAGATTGCACGCCACAATTGTAGACATATTCCAATATAAACACTTGTAATTCTCTACAATAGTAATTATGGAAACACTAGGGGGCACACTGCTTATGAATAAATATTGAGACATATTGAGAAATATTGAGATTTGTACATGATACAAAAAGACTAACTAAACCTTAAAGACAAAATGTAGGACCCAAAAACAGCATTTTCTCATTGATGCCAAACAACTTACAAAACCGTAGAAAACATTTATTAATGTGTGATATTATTATGATGTACTGTGTGATATTATTATACCCTCTGGACAGATGTTCTCTTGCACCTTTCTAAAGACCGGAGCTAATTTGTACAGTTAAAACAAGGGAGAAGAGAATATGGCCTCACCTGAAAATGCTGGAGCAGGTCAAAATAACTTACTAATTATAACATCTTAACCATATTATAACCATATAATATCTTACCTACACAGGAGTGTAGGTTTTGGGACAGGTGTGCATTTATATTTCAATGTATGCTCCTCAAACCAAGAAAAATAAGGCAATGCAGTATTAAAATGTATGGATTAGAGCATCATTTTGAGTTTAGCATTCCCACCAGATACTTAAAAATCAGTAACGCTTGAAAAATTAAAATTTTTCCATTTGGATTGGCGTTAGTTATTGAACTAACACTTATAACAAGAACTTTTGCACTTGCAAAAATGTTTCCTTTGAAGTTGAATTAAGGATGGCTTCCATGTTGTCTGTGTTTGTTAAACAGGCCTCACTGGTTCCTATTGTTTTCCATGGTTCTTTAAATAATACATATTCAAGAAGTGCCCCAGAAAGCCCATGTTTTAAATTTTAATATCTAAATATCCTACTTAATAGACACAATTTAGAACCTTTGGAATCGCACATTTATGTTTTTGAGGCATTTTAATTGTTTGAAGTTACTGTAATTGTTAACATTCCCTGCATATTTGTTTTTGCTTCAGTTTTAACTTTCTTGTCACTAGCCAATTGGTATCGCAACTGGACTGTTAAATTCCTGATCACTTTTTTTTTAAATGTGATTCATTGCAATTAACTTGGGTACTGTTGGTCACTTAGACATTTAATTTAAAATGGTATAGCATATTTTTAGTTGAGTACATTTGTCAAGAAAACTGACAAATTTCATTCAAGTCTCTAACTTTGCTGAACTGTTATACTTTTCTACCAATAGTTTAAGCATATATATCATGAAATATCTAGTCCTAGTAAGGATTCTTGCCCTGTATTTTGAATATGGACTTCAACACATAAAAACACTTCAGTCTGCCCAGATTTTTCCATTTAGACCATGTTACTCCATTTCTAACTTTCGTCAGTAAGGGCAAAGGTCAGATGATTTATTGTACTTCTGCCAACCACCCAAATTTTTCAATACAGCATTAGTTATTTTTACTGACATTGTCTTCCCAGTTCCTGAACCAGGTGTTTTTTTCCCAGATATTCCAATAAATTGATAGTAGTATTATGAATTAATCTCAGCAAATTTGTTATAGACAAATTGGGTTATACTAGAATTTAAACAGGGTGAGCTAGTGTTAAATGCATCCAGGTCATGTGGAGCTTATATCTTTTGTCTGTGCTAAAAATATTACTTTATTATTCCAAAAAACAGAAATTATAGATCAGAAATAGCACAGCATTTATATACAAACGATAAATTAAATCCTATTTTTAAAAAAGTCAGTGGTCGAATAGTATTGATTTACTTTTTGCTACAAAATAAAAAATAAAACCTTGCAATGTCTAAAAGTTTTTGCAGCTATCTTTTAAATAGGTTATCTTGTAGTCTCCAAAATTCTGTATCATTAGATAAATCATCTAGATCAGTATTGGCAAATCTTTTCAGCACCGAGTACCGATTAGTGACATCACTCATCACTGCCTTCCCCTGCAGTATGGGCACTGATGAATGATGTCATCGTGCTTGCATCGGGATACATACTTTTTTTGTCAAATTCTGTTTATTTTTTTTTCTTATTTAAAGGTTTGTAAGAAATCAACATATCTTGTTTCACATTCTTTTCAATAATAAATAAACAATAAACTTATACATTAAACTTATACCTTGTGGTTTCTCTTATTGCATTTCCCTTGTTTTATATTTCACAGTATATACCGCATTAACATTTAACTACTAACTACATTTTACCTTTTTGTATGAGGAACAGGGGTACATATATTTCAGTTATCATATTATCTTTTTCATTATTTTATAGTATTATAATATTATGGTTTGTAGTTAACCATGGTTCCCATAACTGCAGTGCCGGCTCTGCCATTAGGCAGAGTAGGCAAATGCTAGCGGC
>WMED01016571.1:0-10755 GCA_019650415.1 Pipa parva
GAGAACGCGCCCGGGAGCCCCTGCCAGGTAAGAGAGGTCGGCCACGCCGACCGTTACATTCTTCTGATGCATCTTACCAGAGGCATACATTCCCTATCATGGCCTGAAAGCAAAAGTAGCATTTCCCTTTCCCATGCAAAGAAAACTACCTGTTTACAGAAGTTGGGGGCCACATCTGGGCCCTTCTTTCCATTGACCTAGTAGCAGCTGTCTCTCTTCAATATATGGTATGCGCTTAACATCACTAGTCTGAAAATATCCTGTGTCCTAAAACTGCACTGAAAATTCTTTAAAGCCAAACAAGAAAAGAAACTCAATACAACAGTATTTCTTAAGTAAGGAAAATCACTTTTGTATTTATTGTATTGGCTTGTAAGAAGCTATCATCACACACTATTTCCTTAGAAATATCATTATTTCAAAAAGGATGTTTAACTTCACTAATAAATATTAAGAATAAGTGGAAAATGCAGATATCAAGAGATCATCTTGCAGCTGTGAACATCATGCTAATGACGTTTTACTACTGCTTTGCATGCTCCCACTGGGAAAGAAGCAGTATAGATAAATTCTGCTTAAGATCTCACCGAGTTGGGTACGTCTGGCATGGCATGTAGTTCTTTGTAAATGGTTTTTAAAGTCATCAATCATTATTAATTTGTGAGTTAGAATAAAAAAAAAAAAAAACATACATATTTTTATTAATACGAAAGGCAACACTTCTTAACATAGTTCCTTACTGTTTCATTGCCTTCTATTGTTTCAAATAATAAACAATGTCTTTATCACAAAGAGGAGGAACTGTTAGTTACCTGGACCAATGGCAGTAGAGGTTAGCACTATGTTAGCCATAGATATAAACAGAGACAAGTAGAGTATAGATGATACATTTTATTGGCTAATGGAATAGATGGGAAATGTAAGCTTTCCACACTACTTAGGTCTCTTCTTCAGGCATAGTATCAAGGAAGACAGGAAGAGAGCTAAGTAGTCTGGAAAGCTTACATTTCCCATCTATTCCATTAGCCAATAAAAGGTATCACCTATAATCTACTTATCTCTGTTTACCTGGATCAAATTACCAGTTTTGTTTTTTCAGCGCTTCTCAGTGCTTCATCGTTCTTTATGAGAAATATCTATTACTCTCTTATTCTGTATTGGATTGTTTTAAATAAATATTATTACATTTTTTCTACCCTCACTATTTACTATATCCTACCTAAACTAACAGTCCTTTTATTAACCATTTATTATCTATGACCCCACCCCCTCACCTATCCCTAACAACTTTATGTACTTACCCTATAAGTCAACAGCCCAGTTCATGATGCACCCCTCTCCTAATCTGTTGTCAGGGCTTACTTTACTGAACTACTGACAAGTTTAACTGCAGTGATAATGTGTTCCCCTGTCTGCCTGACACAGCAGCACATTACAGTGAGGCTGCTGTGGATTATAATGCAGCACATTGCAATGAGGCTGCTGTGGATTATAATGCAGCACATTACAGTGAGGCTGCTGTGGATTTTAATGCAGCACATTACAGTGAGGCTTCTGTGGATTACAGTGCAGCACATTACAGTGAGGCTGCTGTGGATTACAGTGCAGCACATAACAGTGAGGCTGCTGTGGATTACAGTGCAGCACATTACAGTGAGGCTGCAGTGGATTACAGTGCAGCACATTACAGTGAGGCTGCAGTGGATTACAGTGAATCTGGAGGATTGCTGTTTCCCTTGGATTACAATAACAAAGCTGCAGTATCTGAATTATCTCTTCCCCAGTGACATCAGCTACATCACTACAAACACACATTGGCAAAAGGACTCTGCTAAGGGCCCGGACGGTAACTTGCATTATTTGTGCCAATAAATATATATATTTTTTTTAGGGGTGCACACTTCTGATACCGTGGTTATTTTGTTTATATCATTCAACTGTTATATACTGTTACATTTAGTCAATTGCATATATATATATATATATATATATATATATATATACCACTATTCAATTTCTATATAAAGTGTTTGGTTACTTTTACCTGCAAAGTGTTTTGTTCTTATTTCTTATCCTGTCAATCAGGTCCCAGGCAGTGTGTTCATTATTAGTGTAATCCCTGTCCCGGGTGGACGCCAGGCTCCTCTTAGCTCCATATATCATAATAAGCTTTGTTGCCATATTAACAAATAGACTACACACTACTTAACACGCTCCACATGAAACTATACTTATCAATGGGTTACCTCTCCCAGCCAGCTACCTTAAACCCAGGGGTGAGTCACACTTAGTTTAGAAGTAATGCTGTATGCTACAATAATTAGGTGCCACAGTTTCTTGCTTAACAGGAAACTATTTTATAAACAAACGCTTTAGAACACACATACTTTCTGGAAGTTGCAGCAACAGAACATTAACTCACTGTAATATAGAAAGACATTTCATAGTTACCCCACTAGAACAAGAGACAGGTGAGCTTTCATTGCTTTTCAGGCACTTGCCAGAACCCAACTCATGAGAATTACTCCAGCAGGAATTCAGGAACCAGAATCTGGGAGGTTCCCTATCTGGGTGAACCTCACTTCATTGGTAAAATGCAGCATCCAGACCTGGGTGATAACAACCTCTGATGGCTTCTGTAATTCATTTAGTCAGTATGGGGTGGGGCTTACAACAGACACATAAAAAACACACAAAAGAAATTAGCAAGCAGTGAGTAAAATACAACTCTTCATTTTCTTACACGCTGCACTATTAAGGCCTTTTACAGTCACTACTACATGACTGATATATCATTATTTTTTGATAATATGCTCATACTAGTTTTATGATATCTTTTGTTGTTATTATTAATACCAGAGAAGTTATTAGTTACAGGTAAGCCTGGGTTGCTGCCTTTTATTACCCCGCCAGGACTTTCAAAGAAAATTAAGGGAGGAAAAAACTTGCATCTTGCCACCAGGATTAACTTCAGATCCTTTTCTGGATTTTACATATCCCCACATAGTGGTCTACACCTATTTCTTCCTTCCTTGAAACTTCACCATTACATTTATGCTAATCACAATAACATGGTTCACTGTGTGTAAAGTGTTCACTGCTGAATTCTAGAACAAACCTGGTGTAAGGCATCAAGCCCTGGATTTGAACCAGGGTGGCCTGGCTCATAGGCAAGAAAAATTCCACTGGGCTATTAAGCCACTCTGGACTGAGATGGGTCCTGATTAAGACCAATACAATGAATACAGATGAACATGCCTGTCTCCCACAGGTGTTTGTAATAATTAAAATTCAATTTCAACCTATCCATGGATGTAATTGCCCAACCATTGCATCATTAGCTGCCCTATGTTAAGCTGCCAGATTCTTTGGGTTATTCATTAAGGTGTGAATTTGACTGTCGAATTCACAAACAGCGGATTTCCATATTAAATCTGCTACAATTTCCCCATTGTAAAGTTGCAACAATTTTCCCATAATAAAGTCGCGATTGCGACAATATTCTCATTATAAAGACGCGACTGCGACAGTAGCAGATTATTGCGACTTATTATTATAAGATTGCAGATTATTTCTGCTCAGGCCCAGGGTTGCATCACTTGGATTAAAGAACAGTATCCTGCATTCCAGTGCTACTGTGTTCCTAGTTCTGCTAATTCAGTGTTCCTGAGAGATAGTGACTGTCAACTACCGTCAGTAAGAGATTAACCTTGGTGCTGCAACCTGGAGGTTCCCTCAAAGTAAAGGCCACAAGAGTGAAGATACCTTAAACTCCAATCCTCAGGATTAATCAGCATCAATCCCGCTGTGGTGCAGAGGATCCACCCACTCGCTTTTTGCATCATTGCACATGGAAGTCATTGCAATAAGAATGCTGAATTAGTAAGTACAATAATGTGATAAAATGGCAAATTGATAGCATAGCAAAAGCATTGGAACATCAATGATTTCACTTTATAAACATGGCCTGTAGTCTTGAATGGTATATTGCCTAAGTGCATCTGTTTAATCCTTTCCCTGTCTGCTTCAAGGCGGTATCATCACTTTAATGTATGCAGTATTTTTATCTTCTTGTTTGGTCTTTTTGATTTGCTCTTTAACAATGTCATGCACTTTATCTGCTAAACAGGAGTACCACCCTTCCATTTATCCTGTAAGACAACTGATAACTGTACTAGAGAGGATGTAGAAAAATATTTTATTTGGATACTGCATTTGCGGTATGAATTGTGGATTTGACATTGTTGGATTTATATATTTGGGTTGTGTTTAATCCTTTTTGTTTTATGTGGTTTTAAATGCTGCATTATAGTTTTAGAAGGTTATTCGCAAATGTGCGAATTCGACTGTCAAATTCTCAAACAGCGGATTCCCATAGCAAATCTGCCACCGCGACAATTTCCCCATAGTGAAGTCACAACTGCGACAATATTCTCATTATAAGGAGGCGACTGCGACAGTAGCAGTCTATTGCGACTGTCTTTAGCTGATAAATTCACACCTATACGAAACAATGAACCCCCTCTTATTCACGATCCTCCGAAGTGAGGTGCGAAGCGTTCGCCTCACTTCGGAATGACTGATCTGCGCTCACTGATGTCCTGCACACGAACACCAGCGAGCGCATTAAAGGGATTCCAGTCTTGGTGAGGCAGCTCTTTTGCTCTCGCCGAGATTGGAATCCCTTTAATGCGCTCGCTGGTGTTCGCGTGCAGGACATCAGCGAGCGCAGATCAGTCATTCCGAAGTGAGGCGAATGCTTCGCACCTCAATTCGGAGGATCATGAATAAAGGGGTAAGACTTTAGTGAATAACCCGCTTAATATAGAAACAAGTCACATTTGTTGGCATTCAGGTATGCTAGTGGAGGTTATCTTCAGTATTTTTTTTTTAAAGGTTTTCATCCTAAGCATTCTGTTTCCAGATTAATGTACTTTGTAGTAGTATTTCTGAGTGCTTTGTGTGCTCTAATACTAATGGCGAAATTTATTAAAAACGATAGCATCAATATCGTGATATTGAACAGGTTTTTACCAATATCGCGACCATCGATATTGCAATATCGGAATTTTACCGATATCGCAAAATCGAATTTCAGCCGAACCATTGATTTCAACGGCTGAAATATCGATATTAGTAAAATTTTGCTATGGCGATATCGGTAAAATACCGCTATCAGTAATTTAGTAATTTTTATACATTTCACCCTAAATATTAGCAGCAACGATTCCAAAAGTGTGTGTACCCCTCTGCAATCTTTTCCACTATATCATGGGATCCTTATAAGTTGGTATGAGTGAGCAACTACAGTATAATTAAAATGAAGACACAGTCAATGCATATGCTTTTCTGCTTGGTATACAGTAGCTCTCTCTGTGTTCTTCTGTCTAATAAATAATTATTAAGGATGAGTTAAGTGAGTCACTGAAAATTGGACTTCTGTAATTGTATGTGAATAATTGTACAATAAAGTAATTGTCAATTTGCAACATTAGTAAGGTCCTTATTATAAATGAAACATGTACAATTTAATAGTACCTTCATTAAAAAGATATGTAATTTAAAGTAGATTAACACCTCACCAGCAAGGTACATAGCTAGGAAGAAGCTCAACACTTCCTTCTGCATGATGTAACTGCAAACTAAAAAATAAGGAAAGGTGTTAGACCAAGCTGCTATTCACACTTTATTTTTGGTTGATCACTTTTAAAAGTAATTTATAGCAATGTCAAATTACACTATAGAATAAATACATAAAGCAAAGTAACACAATATTACAAGCTGAGTTATATAACGATAGATAACCTCATTTTATTCGCTATATTGTACAGAATATGTGAATAATGGGAAATAAACAAAATAAATGAAAGTTATAGCATTGCTATTCTATATATTGTGTACCTCTATTTTCACTCGGTATCTTATATTTTTCAAATCTCCCTCCATCATTACCTTCTACCCCTCAATTAATTCCCTTTTTCTACAATGCACACACCATTGTATATATGTATTTTTTGAATAATTGAAGGATTATCTAATATGCTTCAATTACCTAGGCACAATACACTGTAGTTTATTCTTTCAGTTGCTAAGATATCGATGGGCCTTATTCATCAACGTGCAAATTTGACAGCCAGTGTGAATTTGCATCATTTCACTAAGCTCCAATTGCATATTATCTCCTTTATTCAGTACATTTTGATAAACAAGCATGTTCCCAGTATCCCCTTTAGTCTGTTAAATGGGAAGTTTTGACGAATATCTTGGCCTACAGTATTTGTTCAAGAACATAGTCTTAGGGTATTGATTACCCCCATAACTATTTTGTGGGGAAGGAGTTTCATGCAAAAAAACATAGGGTAAACCCTGAGCAACACAGTGGTACCTCGAGATACGGACAGCTTGGCATACAAATTTCTTGAGATATGAGTTGCGATTCGGACTGTTTTCCTATTTGAGATACGAGCTGAAATGAGCTGAAATTTGAGATACGAACTGTTTTGGCCGAAAAGGATTCATTTCATATGTATTATTTTAAAAAGGGATAATTGGTTTGAGATACAAACTGTCTTGAGTTACAATCTCGGTCACGGAACAAATTAAATTTGTATCTCATGGTACCACTGCATTTAAAAGACTAAGCACAGTCCTTCATGTAATATTTATTAAGAGTAAAAGGTATTTATAGTAATATATATAGTCACCATGAATAAACACCTTTTTTCATAAGCTGTCAAAAATGCTCAGTAGGATTTTGTCACTGGGATTCCAAAAATTCCTTACTAAAACCTTCTTTAATGCTCTTTGACCCTCACCTTAGTTAACATGCACTAATTGTCACCTTTCATGGGACTTACCAAATGTTACTTCTTTTGTGTTTTGTTTTGGTTCTCTTGGAACTTTTTTCTTATATAGTGAACTCTACCCTCTACAGCACCAATGGTAGGGAGCTAATTAGTTAGGATCCCCAACTGTAGTCAGAAACAGCAAATTATGTATAGTAATATTTAACATGGAAAGGTGAAAAGGGAAAGGTTTGCAACCGCGAACATTATACACTTTTTTTTTTGTCACCTATTTGCAAAAAAGAATGGGGTAGTCACGCATGTAAGTAAGATGTTTCACGAACGGTATGGATAACAAAAAAGGAATATCTATTAAATGACAGAATGGGTTTTAATAATTCATGGTTCTTGTTTCTATTAGGTTGCTGCATTGTCTTTACACTTGAAACTCAGTTTTGCCTTTTAAACTTTCGCTCTATTGCTGTAAAACATCTTTCCAATCAATAACAACTGACGCCATTCAGTGCCTTTCTAGACAAGCATGGGAAGAAAGCTATAGACATGTCACTTCAGATGTGTGATTTCATAGACAGTATGTGACCTACACTAGATATAAAATATTACTAAGGTTGGTGCATTTGGCAATGTAATTTATTAGTCTGGAAATCCAATGGCTTTAGCTCTTGAAAGAGATGTGATGAATTACAAAGATATTAGAGGCACGTGATTTCTATTTTCTTTGAATTAGTTCAGCTATACATTGTATGATACATGCTACAGCTCTCTCAGTTAACTCCTACCTAAATTTTATCTCCTCTCCTCTCTCTGCATTACACATTTTTTTAAACAATCTATATTATTAGATATAATATCTACACAATATCTATATAGATATATTTATAGCAGAATGCACTCTATTGTTGGTCACAGGCTTTAATAAGTAAATATGAAAAAAATCTACCAGTAAGTAATTCTGCTTCCTTAGATCATCAGGGTCTTGTCTCCTAATATAAAATTATGCAAAAGGAAGGAGGATGGTTCAGCATCCTCCTTTTTTTTTAAGCAATTTTATGTAACTGTTTATTCTATAAATCTTTTAGTCTTACCAGACTAAGCTAGGCCTCTCCAAACATACCACATCTTCAAACATAAAGAGGAAGAGTGTTCTACAAATACTTATACATACTGACATTCACTCATATAAATAAATGCCTTTATAGTGATGAGGCAAACCCAGATTTATTTATCTACCTATATATGTGTAAGGTAGGAAAAAGTGGTTGTGTTCATCCACAGATTAATTGACTGTCAATCCAATTAAAAAAAGGTATCACCAAGCACTGCAATATTAATTTTTTGCATCTATGGACTAACACGACCACTCTACTCTATATATATTTTCAGAAGCACACCACCTAGAATACATTCCTACATTCTCAGTAGTATATCTGTTTAGGTCTGAAAATTAACCTTATCTATTACCAGATGCAGTTTGATTCATTTGCTGTCAATGATTTTCACTGAGTGCACCTATTTCTATTTAAAGAGTAAAGAAACATAACTAGGAACTTCTAATCCAAGTGCCACTCTAGCTAATATCTATTGGGGCAAACTAAATAGCAAGTAGTGGGCTTTTACCTTGTGCTGATTGAGGGTGCTTGTTAAAAAAAAAAAAAAAACAACTTGAATGGATCCCTTGGACATCATACAACTCTACCCTTTGAAAGCAGGTGGCATTTGTGCTATGGGAGGGGGTTTGTAGGCCCCATTCTCTCTGTACCTTTACCTAGTGAGGCAGGGGGCAATGCCCTAGAGGAAGGGCAGTTTGTTTCCCTTCTATACCAAAACAATGAAATAAAAGAGCTCCCACACCTTAGTAAATTTAAAAACTAAATCGATTTCTTTTCCTTAATATCCCATCATTGCTTGTTAGGTGATGGGTCTGTGCTTAAAGGAACAGTCTGGCCAAAAAAAAAAAAAAACACATCTTACTTGTAAAGAAGTGCTATACAGCACTTCCGTGTTGCATACCTCATCTTCATACTCTGCTGGCAACTGTCCCAAATCACCCAATCCAACTCAGAAGAGCAGTCCTCTCCAGCAGCACTCCTAGTGAAGCCCCACATTGGCACTTCCTATAAGTCACTTGGAGAGTGTGCACTTCATCCAGGGAGGATGCATTGATCATGTGCACGCTCTCCATGAGACTTATAGGAAATGTCAATGTGGGGCTTCACTAGGAGCGCGACTGGAGAGGACTGCGCTTCTGAGTTGGATCGGGTGATTCGGGACAGTTGCTAGCAGAGTATGGAGATGGGGTCTGCAACACGTAAGTGCTGTATAGCACTTCTTTACAGGTAAGAATTTTTACTTTAAAAAAATTGATAATTTGTATTTAATAACGTGCTAATTAGCACAAATTTTTTTGTTGTTTTTTTTATAGATTAAACAATTCCAATTTTGTTTATCTTTCTTGGTACTGTATTTGTATGTATGTATAATTTTATTTATAAAGCGCCACAAATTTACGCAGAGCTGTACAATTCAGCGATTCAAGTACAATACAAACAAGGGAAAAGTGCATTAAGCAATACAAGTAAAATTAAGCAAGGGTACAACAAATTAAGTGCTAGGTAGTGATTGACACAAGAGGTTGGAGGTCCCTGCCCCAAGGAGCTTACAATCTAAGTAAGATTAAGTATTTTGCCCATTACTTTAGCAGCCCCCTCTGAACCCTCTCAAGCTCAACTACACATTTCTTCTTCTTCATACACTGATGCACACAATATTTCTAGTGTGGTCTGAGTAGTGCTTTGTAAAGCGGTATTATTATGTTCTTGTCATATGAATCTATGCCTCTTTTGATGCACCCCATGATCCTATTTGCCTTGAGAACTGCTGCTTGGCACTGGTTAAATCCTAAATCTTTTTCCATATCTGTTTTGCCCAGTATTTTCCCATTTATGAAATAATCTAGACATGCATTTTCCCTTCCCATATACATAACCTTATATTTATCAGTGTTAAACCTCATTTGCCACTTTTCTGCCCAAACCTGCAACGTATCTAGATCCATCTGTAATAAAGTACTCTCCTCTATTGTATTAACTACTTAACACAGTTTTGTATCATCTGAAAAAAATGTAATTTTATTTAGATTGAATTCTTTAATTCTCCTCTTCTGCTTAAAACACATTCATGCTGCTGCAGAGCACATATAAATCTGTGAAAGTCAGCAAGTTTGGATTGCTGATCCCAGGTGTGTGATAGAATGGTTTCTAATGCAAATTTAATGCAGCTATGGCAAGCACATGACAATATTTATTGGTTGTATATAACTGTTAGAATGTTTCTCTTCACATACTTTCACATACCCTTCTTAATAGGTAAATGGATACAGAAAAATTAACCTGTGGAAAGCCGAGTGCGGTCTGGCTTATGTAATTAATTTATTGCTTTCATCACAAACCTCCCACTGTTTCTTAAAGGGGGAACTATAGTCAGATTACATCTTTACATATGCAGTACTGTACTTTAGTGAGAAGCATTTCTGCCCTGTAGTTGTTTCATGTGAAGCAGAATGATTTATTGTGCAGTACTGATAAAGTCTTGTACCAGGAACTGTGTGTATGACATGTACCGGCCAGTTTTCCATGAAAGGAGATATGTATGTATTCGTGTATAAGTCGAGGACAGTTTTTGGGCCAAAAATTATTAAATTTGCTAGGACCCATGGATAAGTCGAAAGTAAAACTTGGGGTTTTTGTTAGCATAACATATTAAAGAATTGTTGGAAAAATACAAGATAACAATAAGATTTACTTATTTCTGTCAGCTACAGTTTAGTGTGTGTGTGTTCTCTTTTAAGGGACCAGCTGATTGCATGTGCTTACTGTTTGCTCTGGTCTGACCCCAGTCCCTTTGCTGGTGTGAGAGTCTGCAATGGGTGGATTCTGTTAACAGACTTGCC
>WMED01016572.1:0-13267 GCA_019650415.1 Pipa parva
TTCATGATTGCACTATTTCAAATTATTCTAATTCGTTGACCAGCACTTGTATACTGTACATCAATACTCCATTCACAGTGGTTACCATTTCCTGATCTCAAAAAGTATATGCCGCTTCAGTGTGTCCCTCTCTATCTCCAACTACACCAACTCTTGGGGAATGAGCTCATCTGTAATGTTCTGCAAAAGTCATTTAATATTTATAATGGTCTGTTGACCATGAGAACTTTTGCAAGTACGATGAAGGCCTTTGTAATCAGCTTCTCTGGTAGGCCCAAGATACCTCAATCCAACATTTCCATCATATGTGCAGCAATGTCCACACTACACCTCCATCATTTAAGAGATGCATTTCACCAGTACTTAAATATCCTCACTGGAGTCCTAAACCACCTATAAATCACTCTGAATTTATTCTCACACAATCTAGTTCACCTTGAACTTTCACGTGTCAACTTTATAATTTTAAGAATTTGTTCTAATGAGAATTTTAACTATAATGCTCATTTCCATTTACTTAGTTCTGGTATTGCTGTAGGATAATCACTTCAATAACTGATCTATATACAGTAGCTATAATATGTATCTTGTTGAGGAGAGATCTCATGCACACAGACATTCAAAAATAGTCAACTCTCACATAATACAATTTCTGTTGGAGAATATATATACAATATATACTGTATATACATACACATGCATACATACAAAGCCTCAACTCTACATATCTATAATTACTTGGACAAGGTAAATTTCATCATTGTCTAATCCCAGAGGTTTAATGGCAAGAGTATAGGATAATATAAGGAACAGCTCTTAATCCTATTTTGTTGATCTAACCACACCCAATCATTCAGATCTTTTTTCTACACACCCATGATGCATCTCTACTCAAAGTTTGTCTTCCTTATGGTGTATCCAGGCCAGAATCCGGCATAACACTATTACATTATAATACAACTCGCAGTCCAGCAATTCTTTTCCCAAACTTTAATTGGGTCTCATCACAAGATCGTATCTAACATGTATAAGTTAATTATTCCAAATGCATTTTTGAAACATCCTTTTAACGGGTGGAAATTGTTTCTTTGTACCGGCAAGGGTATTATCTGAAACAAATATAAAGTCTTGGCATCACATTCTATATTTGTCCAAAACAAGAAATATGTTTCTTGAACTATATACATTAGAGTACTTTACATTAGAGTACAGCATGCATGTTTATGAATGCTCTTGGATAACAATCAGCTCCTTGGAAAAGGCAGGGCATTTGGATTTTTTTCTCTTCTTGAGAATTAGTGATATATGGGCCTCTTGGGATTTTACTGGTAGCTATTCACACAATTTAAACATCACTCCATAATGGGGAGCTAATTCCTTTTGAAATTTTTTATAGCACAAGATCATCCGCTCTGGGGCTTTTACTACCTAGAGAATTCCTTAATGCAGGCAGTGTTTCTTTCTGATCTTCTGAAGAAATGTCCTGATGAAGCTCCTTCAGTGAATAAGTGATACCACAATCCTCTAAGGTGTTCCTACAATATCCATAGACTTCAATATTATAAATTATTGTTCCACACTGAGCGTCATTAGGTAGGGAAGTTGTAAAATAAAAATGAACATAAAGAAAGGTTCAGAACAGCAAATGCCAAATTCACAGGAGTATAAAACCATTCCTGAAGACATTCACAGACAGAGACTGGCAGAGATTTTCCCATACACGGATATAAAGTATTACAAAGCAAGTATTTACAAAATGACACAACTTCACATATCTTTTATCTATAGAATAATTCTACTTATTGGACTTGACTTGTCTCTTGCATACTTGTAAAATGCAAACATTCCACACATGCTTCCTAATCATTAAAAACTTGTTTCTTTTGCAGTGTATCAAGAAGAGAGAGGATACCTCTCTGTAAGTATTTATTATATAATTACTGTAAAGCCTCTGCAGAACTGTCAAGAACAATCTATCATAATTTGCTTTAGGGAAGAATTCCTTGATAGAAACACAGGCCACTGTGCTGATATATTCTCCCTGCGGGCATCAACAGGAGCCTTTCATATTACATTACTTTTCAAAGTTAGCTATTAAAAATTTGGGTTGCTCAAGCTTTAATTGTGTAACTTTTAAGAGTCAGAGGCACTATGAGGCATTGAGCCATAGAATTTATTTTAAAGGGTCCGAGGCACTATGAGGCATTGATCCATAGAATTTAGTTTAAAGGGTCAGATACACTATGAGGCATTGACCCATAGAATTTAGTTTAAAGGGTCAGAGGGGACTATGAGGCATTGAGCCACAGAATTTAGTTTAAAGGGTCAGAGGGACTATGAGGCATTGAGCCACAGAATTTAGTTTAAAGGGTCAGAGGCACTATGCGTAATTGAGCCACAGAATTTAGTTTAAAGGGTCAGAGGGACTATGAGGCGTTGAGCCATAGAAGTCAGTTTGACTAAAACTAAAGTACTGGTAACACCAGAAAAATAAAAATAGTGTTTTTTTTACCTGTGGTTGCAGCCATATTTTATCTGTTAAATAAACAAACCACTCCTGGTACTATTATGCTCTACAGAACTTTAAATAATACATATTCATGAAATGCCCTATATATTGAAACAACAAATGCACTAACAGTACTCTACTATTATCAAGGCTTGATAAATATGGCTGAAAGGTATTGCATTTGGAAAACATTCCATTAACTGTGTTTAGAAATTCACTTGGCTCAATTATTCACCCAGGTGGCACCAGTTCAGTTGTGCTGCAGAGTGATTATGCAGAACTTGTAGGCAAACGTGTATTTCAGTCCTTGTTAGTGAAATTGAACTCATGGACTGTGTTTAATAGACAAGTTCCAACAGATTCTAACATATATACTCAATGTGCAAGCATGATTTATTTCTGGTTTCTGTTGCAGGTGAAGGTGAAACATTTGGAAAATATGATTCCAGAGGTAGAAAAGTATATTCTGCAGGCGTGTACCCAGTCACATTTAATTCCCTTCTAAAGACCAGGTCATGTTCTCAAGATCTTACAGAAACTTTGTGTCTAAAATAATTTGTTATTAAAGGGAAAGTATATATAATAGTAAAAATGCAGGTGTTGTCCCATGGATGAGGTCTCTTCCTTTCATTAAATGTTAGGTTTGAGAGAATCATTATCAGTTTAGGTTAGGATAACATGGTAACCTGAGTTTGTAACTAATTTATTTTGCTTCTGTACCTAAAAAGTACAGGCCTAGAATGTGCATAGACACTGTACCAAGATTATAAAGATTTCTAGCTCAAGGGGGAACTTTACATAGATCAGTCTACAGGTGGCCGCATATTATTTTATTACAGGGGTCTGGAACCTTTTCGGCTGAGAGAGCCATATAGTGCGGCTCTTCTCAGCTCTTTTGAATCCGGAGCCAGTGACGTCAGCAACTCCGGATTGGCTAGCAACCAGGAAGCGCGGTGAGGTCAGCGGCTCCAGATTGGCTAGCAACCAAGAAGCGTGGTAACTTCAATGGCTACAGATTGCTCGCCAAAGCGCTGAGAGGATTTTGTCTCTACAGCTCTTGCCGGCGATTAGCCAGCAGACTGTAACGAGAGGTGCTTGCATGTGAGCACCGTTCGTTACAAAGAGCCAGATGCAGCTATCAAAAGAGCCACATCTGGTTCAAGAGCCATAGGTTGCAGACCCCTGCTTTATTACATCTTTCTGAGGCTTTAGTTTCCTTTACCCTAGCATCCTGACCCTGAGTACAAACCTGAAGAATTATAAAGTAATCAAATAAATTATAAGTAAAGAAAAAGAAAAGCTCAGAATAATTATTGGCAAAACTCCCCATCATATTTCTTCCATCCAAAGAAGTCGTAAAAAGTCTGTAAAATCAACTATCATGGGCATACTTAAAAAAAGAGGTCCCAATTTTGGATTGCCACTGGAGTACCCTCCCCCTGCATCTCAACCTCAATCTGCTACCATCCAGAATATACTGAGAAAACATACAGCGATCTAGGCAAGGGTAATGCAGGGACTGCCTGTGGGGTCACTGGTCATTACAATGCTCCCTATTGTTACACCACTGAATATTAGACTGGTGCCGCACTGTGATTACATCACATGGATACAATCCACAAGATCAGACTGGATACGTCAGCACAAACTATGCTGGAGTTAAATGACCTCTCAAACAAACTAAAGAGACAATTGTTAATAAATGGATTTTTTTAAGCATGCCCTGATCATAAAGTTCTTGTACCTCACAGCAGAAAAACTAATTAGGGGTCTATTCACAAATACAGGAGGGCCAAAGACTCGTCGGCACTATAACCAACAGCAGCCAGTCCATGATTTCCATTGATTAGGGATCGCCCATTAAACCAGCTTCATAAAGAATGACTATAATTGAAAGTGATTACACACCAATGGTCATAAAAATACAGGTAGTCCTCGACTTACGACGTTGATCCGTTCTTGCGCTGCGTCGTAAACTGAATTTCGATGCAAGTCGGATCATACGTTCATACAGTGTGGTTGCACGCAGTTCGACTTACGTCGCAAAACCGTGCAAGTCGGAACAAGGCATCGTATAAAGCGTCGTAACCCTGAAACAACGTAACTCGAGGCTGTTGTAACCCGAGGACTACCTGTATAGCATTGTCCTATAACAAGCCTAAACTGAACTGAAATGATAAAATTACTATTTCATAATAACTATAAAAAAATCATACACTAACAAAGGAGTTTTATATACAAGTGCCCAGTGTTCCTTGTCTGATGGAGAGTTGCACAATCTGTAAAAACAGGAACAGGAAACTCTTTAGTCTCTTTATGGTCTGTAAAACCCTGTAAGATCCTGCTGAAATAAAGACATCATATCAGTCTATAGGACACTCTGACCTGTCAAAGTCCATAAGGAAACCCTTTAAGGACAACTTCTGTACACCAGATAACAGTCAATGCCATTAGGTTAAGTCCCAGTGCTAACTCTGATTGATATATACTGTATTTGTATGAATAATCTGTGCCAGTTAAACAAATATTGGTTTAGCTTCTCTTCTAAGTAAATCATTTTCCCATAGAAATCTATTTTACTGAACAGTCTATCTTATTATATGGAACACACACAAATGTGTCATTTATGCTGATAATATCCCTTGGTAATAACAGAAAAGGAAAAATTCCATTTGACCTGCCATAGCAGTTATTCCTACATAACCTAGGTTCAGTTGAGGATTGAAGTGCAAATGGAGTTTGTGAAAAAGCACAACTGGCCTGATTTCTGATGCCAGCTCTTTAGTAAAAGGCACCCACAATAAATCTGATATTGGAATTTCACTCGGTCGCACAAGTATTTACCCCTGTAGGAGCAGCCTTACACACAGTCATTTTTATAAAAAAAATAATGATCAATTGAAATGATGGTTCTGGAATGAATTCCTCAAAAGGTGTGTGGGTCACAAGTAACGTTATTCGCATTTTCATTAACCAGACACCACAGTGATTGGGAATGTCTGTACATTTTTATCGCTGTCTGTATCAATAAATAAGTAGTTTTTAAACATTGCTGTGTAACCTGTCTGGATAACCTGGTCATTTACTGAATTCTATATATAGATAGCCATCATAAGACTCCCCAAAAGAACTAAGGGGGTTATTGGCTAAAGTCTGAATTGTTGCATTAAAAGAGTGAATTCGCCAGTTAAAGACAGTAGCAATAGACTGCTACTGTCGCAGTCAGGGCTTTATAATCAAAATATTGTCGCAGTCATGACTTTGCAATGGGAAATTTGTAATGGATGCAGATTTGCTATGGGAATCCATTGTTTGAGAATTCAACAAATTCTCACTTTAGTCAATAACCCCCTACGTGTTTACAGACCTGCAGCTGTTAATCTAGCTTCCTATTAAGTGGTATGAGTATTCTAATTGATCAGGAGGACATTATCTGCACTCAGGAGGATAAATTGAATAGCTACATGTGGAATTTATCAATAGTTTACTGTGGTCTATGTTTGGCTTCTATTATTCTACCTGCTCTATACCAGTGACTGCTAAATGCTGATTACTTGTTATGTGTTACTAGAGCTCAGTAAACAATTACCTCATTGATGAACTCCCCTGTATAGATGTCATATACAAGCAGAGACATGTAGAATACAGGCGATACCTTTTACTATCTGAGTAGATTGTGAATGCAAGCTTTCGAGCCTACTTGAGTCTCTTTGTCAGACATGGTATGGAACAAAAAACAAAACTAAATACAAACAAATTTTGTTCCATACCATGTCTGACAAAGAGAACCAAATCAATGGCTAATGCTGCAATACTCTACTGCTTCTGATGTCATACACAAGTACTCAAGGAGATAAACACTTAAAAGGACATCAAGAGATTATGATATTTGGCCTACAACCATGACACTTGGAGGAATGGAGGTGTTTACCACACCCTATTAATGCATTTGGGGGAGTTTTATCAGAATGATGTCCCTATAGTGTTAGAGTGTATTGTGCAGTTCTTTGATTTATTTAATAGCACCCCAAACAATGGTAGGCACAATACTTCTGATTTTTACTTTATGAGTAGTCTTGCTTGTCAGCACTAAGGATGTAAATACTATTCAGATACTATACTAAAACTAAAGGCAATATTGTCCTTTCCAGGGAACATCCAATCCTTCCTTGGAAAATGTTTTTACCAGTTTCAAGCCAGATCTTGTAATAACACTGGGAGAGGAATTTTGTTGACCCTATCATTCCCATTTGTAGGAGATCATTTGGTGCATACCAAAACCAGCCTTAAGCATTGTAGGTGTTAGTGAGTGCAGGTATTACCAGTGAGCTTACCCAGAAAGCTTTACTTCCAATGCAGTAACTCCATGGAAGGCAACGGCTACAAAATTGCTTGTACACGTTCCTTCTGACCAATGCTTGTACCAGTGTTTGAACTACAGTGCGCCAGCCACAGAATTAAGCTTTTCCTTGCATGGTAAACATTAATGGATTTTATTTCAGGGATTGTAAACATCCTATAAATAGCCTTAAAAACACCAATCCTAAAAGCAAAGTAGCTAATTTCATTTAAAAATTACATCATCACTGGGTCAGAGCAGTAAGAGGGAATATCTCTCGAAAGCTTGTCTTCTCAGACTGATGTAAGAAGAGCTTTTGCTACCTGAGCACTTTTGAAGGAAAAAGGTATATTTATGTAACAGTCTTTACACATTTTTACTATAAAACATAGACCTCCAGGCTGTTTATAGTTTCCTTTCCTGCAGTAACATCACACTGGTACATGTTTCAGGGGGGCCTCCCTTCCTCAGGTGCAGAGCAACCTGGACATCTATGTTGTCCTGTACTACCAGGATGGTGAACCAGCAACTGTCCATAACGCAGCAGTATACTTACTTTTAACTGACACATTTTTACACAGCTGTGATCTACTGGACTGAAGTTACAAAGAGAATTAGGTATCGGTTTAGTTGCATCACTGGAAGCAAGAGGGGACCAGTGCTCAATTATAAACTGGTTTCTCCTTCCTTCCCAAACTTCCACAGTTTAGAGATTTTCTTTTGTGGGATTATTTGCTAACCATGTAATAATGCAGTTTGTTGTCTATTGTAATATAACATTGTTTTGTCCAGTCTAGCCCTCAGTTGCACTGATGCACTCCCTGTATTTGTTAATATCATGAAGAACATGATGAGGAATAGAATGGAATTAAAAACATAAGACGTGTTTATATTTGTTCAGGTTTAATATTCACAATGTAAACAATAAATTTCCTCAACCACAGTATTTTTGTAAAAGACCAAAGAACAGCTTTTGTACAAAAATGCCCTTAAAAAAAAACAAAACAGTGGATTTATTTTTACAAAACAAAAAATGTGTCATGAGCTCTGAAAGTCCCTGGTGTAGGCCCATCTCTCTGAATAGTCAGACCAAGATGCAGTAAATATGCGCTTTTAGCCATACTACATATAGAATGACAAGATAGTCTCAATGTAAACACATGCTATTTGGTATTCCTCAGCTCTACAAGCGATGAAATCACAAAGGAATAATCTACTAAGCATACAGAGTATTTCTGATAGTAGAGTTAGTTAGGGGCATAATAGATCCCCTAAAATATATGAGAAATATTAATGAATCACTGCACCCCTAGATTTTGACCTGTATCATACATGGCAAATCTCATAGTGATAACAGACCTGAGGCTGTCAATGTAAGTAAAACACTGTTAGACTCCAGCATGATACATGTCAGAATCACTAATTCTCCGATTAAGGAGACAAAATGCTTTGTGTCCAGAGTAACAGCATAGGCTGTTCCAATTCTATGAACACAAGGAAAGTTAAATTATATTTTGGGTGGTTGCCAACTCCAGCAAGCAGTGTTTCTATAGCACTTTAATGGAAGGACAGCCAATGTAATAGAAAAAATGTGCTATTCTAACCACTGAAACCATTGGTTCACAGAGCCGTGGCTGGTACCTACACAGGGGACAGGTTGAACAGCAGAGAGACAGGACTGTTTACCTCTTCAGAGACCTGGATGGCAAATACAAAAGAAATCTTTCTGCACAGTGAGAATAGCAGCAAATTAAAAACTACTAATATAAAATGAGAAACAATCTAAAAACATCATCAAGTCAATAAGCAATTCCAGTTCCAGCAAGTGTCTTGCTCTCTAAAAAAACCTCTAAATTTATAACTTTAGTAAACCTTAGTTTTACTAAAGAGTGTGTATATGCAATGTGTGTGTCTATATATATATATATATATATATATATATATAGACACACACATAAAAATGTGCACATATAAACACTTAAATACGCATTCTATATCTTTTCCAACTCACAATTTAAAAGACGACACAGAAAGGCCAACAAACACTTTTTGGATATTCAAATAGCAAACACATACCATGTAACATTTTGTTAAAAACAAGTAGGCAGCATCAAGGTACACTGTTTTTTTTTTTTTAAGGTGAAAAAGATTGGAAAGAGCCAAGTAGGAAAAAGTAAATTAACAAAATCAAATAGGGAAAAACAGAAGGCAGAGAAATATGGCCATAAACTTTGAAAAGCCCACAGTAGTATTCAAGTATGGAGTTGGTAAACTCCCCCTGGAAAAAAAATAAAATAAATAGAAGATTAGTTGTAGTTGCTGATGTACAGATGAAACCACTAGAGGGCACCATAATACAAGCAGTTTTATAGATTCCTCATTAAAATGGACTACCAATGATTTTCATTAAGACTTGATTACTAACAACGTCTTGGTCAAATTCTAACATAATACCACTAGGTCATTTATGAGATACCACAACTGATTTCTCTGCACCAAATATAACCACATCTATTTCAATAAACTTTAGGCAGGCATCTGTAATAATTATGTCATAAAACCAGATGACTTCAAGTGCACCTGACAGCTTGCAATCGTTCATATTAAGTGAAGCAAATCGATTTATACTAATTATTTCCATTGCACTAATATTACAGTAGCGCTATGGAAATAGTCTTAAGAAAGAGCGCATTTACATGAACACGCTTGCGGGAGGAAGGGCTTTAACTTGTCAATCGTATATAGGATACTTCCTCTTAGCACTGCCCAACACAAACTCGAGGAAAAAAAAGTCGGGCTGACAGGGAAACAGACAGTGAGAAACGATATATAAAGGTACATTTTAATACATCTATATTTAAAAAAAACAAAAAAAATTATTTCATAATTAGAACAGAATTCCGTAATCAAGCTTTGAGGCGACAGGTGCACTTTAAACAATTACAGGGCAATACCATGTTTATCATTAGAGATGCAATTAGGCTGATGTCATATTCTGTGTTTTGCTGCAACTCTCCCAAACCGATTTGCCTTGTACTCATGGAGGTCCTGCTTGACAATAATTTACCCATTAAAAACTGTCTTTTGGCTTATTATCAATAGGCATCACTGAAGTGCAATAAAAAAAAGAACAGGTTGTAGGTCCTGTATGCACCAAGTCAAATAGTCTCCTAAATGTGTTCTACCGCTGCGGTATTAACTAAGTCTGTGGGGAGAAGTGCAAAATGTTTTGATTCAAATGGAAAACAGTGTTGAGCAGAATATGACATCAGAGTAGGTGGCTCTAGAAATTTTTAACCATGGCAACTGTTTAGTGACCGCAAAAGGTATAAGACTAGACTTGTCAATTAGGAAAGAGAAGAACATAACTGGTATTAATACAAAACAGAGTAAAGCTGAGATTTAGCTGATGTAGGCTTTTAAATGAAGCAAGTTAAAACTGCAGCACCAGCAAATGGACTAGCTTCTTTAACATCCAAGTTTTGGCTCTGCAGTTTCTGCTATGGTGTACCCAAGCTAGAGAGCCACAAGCATGAGAACAAAAAAAAAAAAAAAAAGAGTGCCTTTATCGGCTGATCAGTTTCCCAGGTAAGACATGCCTAGCAACCCATGTATTGGAGAGAATGCCAAGCTCCCATAACATTAAATGATGGCCAAGTAATAGGCAGGAATCGTCATGTACAATAACCTGCTTTAACTAAATTTCTCTTAAAAGGAACATTTGAGGTTTTTGGAGTTAAAAAAAAAAACAAACAAAACAAAACAAAATATATTTATATAATATTTATATCTATGTACACTGACTTACATGTGTTGTAGTCAGGAGTTAATTACAAGGTGAAGTATGAGATAAGGAAGCCCATACCTTACATGCATCAGGAACATTAAAATATGTCAAAATATATAAAATTAACCAATAAAGTGCACGTTCCTCGCATATTACACCAGCCCCAATATAAAAACAAAATACAATAAAAGATCACATGGTGTTGTATAACGGATTGGTTGTCCTCTTCTTCTCATTGGTCTTTTTTAGCCTCCTTAGTGGATGAGTTCTACCATGTTCGTGTTTAATGGGCATGGCTCCCACCGGGACTGAGGTATCTAGTACCACTGATTGCATTAGTGGGTCCTTGGAAATAGTCAATTCAGATTCTGTACTAAGAGATAAACTCTGCTGAGTTGAACCAAACTCTTTGGCATACTGCACAAGGGGCTTTTCTACTGGCTTGCTCTGTACTAAAAGTTCTTCTGTCTTGATCTGTTCCACAAAATGCCTAGTTGGTTCAGGCCCCAAAGAAGACTGCATAGAAATAACGCACAGCTTTTCTGGTGGGTCTCCTAACCCAACACAAGGAGTCGACGACAAGCTTCCTGGAATAACCCTAACTGAGCTCATAAGCAGGTCATGGTATGTCTGGATATCTGATGAATCTGATTCCCTCTCTGACAAGTCATCTCTAGATAGTTCCAAACAGCCTAACTTAGCCAGAGAAGCAGAGCGCTTCATTTGGGATGGAGTGGTTAGACCTGCTTGTCTAATACGGGCCTCTATATCCTTAGCCTTTTGTTTTACAACACCACAGTTGTTCCCCAAGTCTTTAATGCTGTTGCTACTGGAACTGTGGACAAGGCCAAATGATGAGGAAGAAACAGACAACACTTCATGTAGCTCACGTATATTTTCAGTGAGTTTGCTTATTAAGTTAAGATCTTCACTGCTTAGCTGTGACAAGGCACTGTCATTTTCTCTATGTGCTATTTCACTAAACTCTCCAAAAGCATCAGTATAACTCTCTGAACAACTTAACGATTTGCATAACTCCCCATCCGTACTTGTGCAATCTTCAGTAACACCTTCCAGAGGAATTGTGCCCTCATAACATGGATAATCAGAAGTAATTGAATCTGGACACAAAGAAGGATCTAAGCAAACAGAATTGTCTTCAAGGTTTCTCATACTACTGAGCTCATCACATTGGCTGCCAAGAGACAATTCTACATTGTGTGCACTAAATTTAGATGAATTTGTGAAATGTAATGTCTCTGTATGTGCAAAACTGTCTGAAACATTTACATTGACATCTCTGAGTGGTAATTCTGGGCTTAGTGTCAAAGATGTCTTCTTTTGTAAAAGTAGTTCTCCAGTACCAGGTCCAGACTTATGTTGAGAAATATCACTGACATCAGAAGACTTCATGCCAATGTTGTACTCTATTATTTCTATTCTCTTTGGAAGCTGCATTGGATTACTGATTCTATCAAAAGGTTCAAGTGCATGAAAAGTATTTTGCTCAGTTGCTTCTAATTTATACTTTATTTCACTATCAGAAACTGTGGTATCTAGTTTGGATAGCTTGGATTCAGGCTCAGTTAGCTGAGATGACAATAATTCTGCAGATGGCTCAGATGAGTTAGGTCCCATGGTCTCAAACTCTGTAACCTTCATCTTGACTTTTTTGTCTCTTTCCTGATCCCCGTAGGAAGTGTCAAGTGCATTTTCTTCAAGCTTTCCCTTTAAAGCAGTATCACAGGCAACAGAGTCAATTTTGGAGTTTTTCCTCATTGGCAAAGATGCAGTATGCTGCTGTTCCTGCTCTTGCCTCAGACGTTCCTCTAATTCCAAAGTAGCCCTACGCACAGAACCTGCAACCCATTTGTGCGCCTGGCTTGAAAATTCCTGATGATCATTAGCTTCTTCTGAAGTCTCACAACTGCCCTGAAAAACTTGCTTAGCATCTGGACCTGAAAGATTGGGTTCTTTTGCAATTAGGAGTACTGCACTGCGGTCATTCCGTTCCTGCTTACAGTTATTCTCTTGATCCCAAATGGATTCATGTGGCATTTCATGGATCGTGTTTCTCTTTGGTGTTTGTGCTTGGCTAGATAGATTGTCAGATTTTTGTTGGCACTGACCCACTCCATGGTTGAAGGATTCTAATTCTGTAATAATTTCTTTCACAGATATTGCATTTTCAGAATGTGATTTTGTGAGATGTTCTTGGACAACTTGCTCAGAGATCTCCTAAAATAAAACCCAAATACATATTGAATATTTATTTGCGACAAGCTGAAATAAACTATGTATTTTTCTTAATATGTACAAACTAGCTTTTAGGCAATGAGCACTCTACAAGATGTATTATATAATTAATTGGTGCTACCAGATGGAGTAACAAATTTTAAATCAGCATATACAAGAGAAAGACTCACTTATACGGTGCACTCAAAAAATGAAATTTATTAATTACAAAAAAGAAATTTTGATATTGAATATAGTGGAAAAACTCTGGATTCTTGAGAACAAGAATCACATAACTGAATTAAAAACAATTACAAATTATTGCAGATGCCTTAACCCAGGGGTCCCCAAACTTTTTATACAGGGGGCCAGTTCACGGTCCCTCAGACCAACGGAG
>WMED01016573.1:0-13267 GCA_019650415.1 Pipa parva
CCGTATGAGAGAAATATCCTAAAGCAATGGCTGACATCAACAGAGAGGTTGCTCACTTTGCCCTCTACTGGTGAATAATGATTATCTCATTACTAGTGTACTCATCAGCTATATCCACTTGCTGTTACAATTATATTGTTAATGTTTTTAATGAAAACACAGATCTCATATTGCTATATATTACCTTTGTGATACTCAAACTTTTCTTTTTATTCCTTTTTCTTCTTTTATTTCTTTTAAAGATGCATTTTTTAAAGAAGCTTTGGGAGCCAGGTAATTACATCACAGCTCATGCTGTGACTGTAATCAACCGGTTCTGAATAAGGTATATAAGTATTTTAACTGTTTTTAATTTTTTCACTTTAGTTCGCCTTTAATAAGATTTGCTTCTGGATAACATTATACAATTCAAAATAGTCTTTCATTTGTACATTGTAAGACTGGATAAAAAAATAAACAAAAATACATTAAACCTGACTGTTTGCCATTGTGCACCCCGCAACCTTTAGCCCACAGAAGTATTACGAAGAACTATCACACAGTATTTGGATATTGCATATCACTACGAACTGCCATATAGTATTTGGATATTACATATCACTATGAACTATCATACAATATTTGGATATTACATTACATTCTAGGCAGACCGATACCCAAGCAACCCAAGCAAACAGTTATTTCTATAATGAATAAAAAATATAGGATGGATATGAATTAATTTTACTTAGCTGATGGTTATAGTATGTACTAATGACACAATGCATTTTGTTGTATTGTTTTTCATTTTCTTTTTAAATGAAATAGGATTTACCAAATAGATTGTGTTATGTATACAAATGGATGTTTTTGTTTTGTCTAAAGCAGTTTTTATTTGGTAAGATATGGAATCACTTCTAGACTAATTGCATAGTTAAGTACTGAAATAGCTATTGGTTAAGTTTTATAGAAAGGGAACACACTGCTGGCACATGCCTGGCACATTTATGCGTCTCACTGCATCAGAATCTGCAACGCCAGCAAATGACAAATTTCCGGTTCTTCATGAACTTTGGCAGTTTTCTATAAAACTGCTAGTTCAGGAAATAGAGATACTGCAGGACAGCTTTCATTTACTGCCCGAGGAAACCAAATAGGCAAAATGTGTGTTTTGCTGGGAATTAAATACTACATACTACTATACATGAACTTTTCCATAGAGTTTACATTTTAAGATAGAAATTTTTAAAGGGGCCAACTAAAAATCTCATTTAGTTGGTACCGAGAAGCCCATTAATGCAATTTTACATTGTAAGTTAGATTAAATGCCATTGCTGATACTAACTGTAATTATAAACTACTGGTTTCTTGGTACTTTTTTACTTTTTAAAGTTTTTGGAACCTGAAGAGGATTATATGTTATGCTGAAAGGAAATACACAAGGACTTTTGTAAATGAAAATGATACATGTTTATTTTTGTAATTACCGTAGAGTGAGGTGGATTGCTGCAATGACCCTTTTTGCATAATTTTTTGCTTTTTGGCTTTTTCTTCAGTCTGTATCTAACAAGTCCATACATTTTTGGGACTAAAATTATGTTTTGTTGTTTAATTTTGATATATCTAGAGTTCTAAGAATCACTGCTGGTGCTATTTAGACCAATATCCAACCTGCCATCCCATGTACAACTCATGTATATATAATGAGATGACTTATTATCAAGACATATAGTATCGGGGGCATTTACTAAAAGCGAATATCTTTACACTGCTTGATTGATATCGGCAATATCGAAAATACCAGTATAGAGATTTATCAAGCCCTTTCAAATCATTTTAGCCCATAAAAAGTATTTGTATGGTTGAGGGTGGCAAAAACCCATTATTCCTTATGGAGATGGGGCAGTCAAATTTTTGTAAATCTCTGGTGAAAAAAATCAGCGATATTGATCAAAATGGGCTCCATTGACAGTAATGTAAAGTGTAGCAGTATTAACGCATCAAAATGTATTAATATGGATACATTTTATTCAGATTTACACAAATTAGGAAAATCTGGTGGAAAAAAAAGGCAAAAATTGGGCAAAAAATAGCCAAACGGATCAAATTGTGTAGTAGATACATCCATAATATGTGGATGCTCACTAACTAGTATAGTTCTTGAGGGCAAGTTTTCAAAAATGTAATGACTGTGCTAAATAAAAAAATTGATATGTCAGCTGCTAAATATAAAAAGATTTACATAAGTAATGAAATAAATTCAACTTTAGCAAAGTCAAATAGTAGAATAATAGAAGTGTTTGTCTCACCTGATTTAAATCATTAGTACTGGTCGTGTTAGAGGGGCCAACGTCACCTAAGAAATTGTTTACTGGGGGAAAATCCATTGGCTTCATTAAAGTGAAATATTTGTTTTCATTAGCGGAGGGGAAACAAGTTTGGTAACATTGTCCTTGGAGTTCCGACTGAGCCATTCTCACTTCCATATATTTCAAAGTCCCATCTGCATTCAAATAAAGTGTTGGCTTATACTGATCAGCGTAACGCGTATTCGGATATTTGTTTGAAAAGCAAAATCCACAACTGCTTTCACAATGATCTCTTTTTAAGCATTTCACAAACAGGATGATGAAAGTAATGAGAGAAACCAAGCTGATAGCCACCAGGGAAACGATTAAATATAAAGTGAGATTTGGTGAAAATTGAGAATTTTCAGCAAATTCATTAGATTGTGGTAACTCTTGTGCAATGTTGTCAAATATATTTAAAATCACTGTAACCGTGGCTGATAAAGATGGTTCTCCATGATCGCTGATGGAAATGACAAGGTGATGCTCAGTGTTATCTTCTTCCTGGAAACCTCTGATTGTTCTTATTTCTCCTGTATATTCAGAGACCTGGAATAAAGTTGACTGTGTAGGTTCAATAAGGCGGTAGGAAAGCCATGCATTGTTTCCGGAGTCAAGATCCACAGCTGATATTTTTGTAACCAGATAACCAGCAGGCACTACCAGTGGAATCTTCTCTTGGGCTATAAACCCATTTGAAACCGCTGGGTATAATACGCTGGGAATGTTATCGTTGGTATCCAATATAAATATGAATATTGTTACATTTGACATTAATCTTGGAGAACCAGAATCTTCCACCCTAGCAGTTATTTGCAGAACTTGAAAATATTCATAGTCAAAAGACCTTTGGGAGTAGATATTACCATTTTTAGAATTGATGTATACAAAAGATGCAGAAGAATCACTAATCTGAGTTTCAGCTATTGAGTAAGTCAAGTCTGAATTAGATCCTTCATCTGGATCAGAAGCAGATACAGTACATAGTAAAGTGCCAGGTTCATTGTTTTCTTTGAGGTATGCATTGTAAACAGACTGAGCAAACACTGGGGGATTATCATTGATATCAGAAATATTGAGGTTAATTGAAGTCTGATTGAATAAGGAAGGGGAACCCAAATCAGATGTTGTAACTAGAATATTATATTGGGGATTCTTTTCTCTGTCCAATTTTTCACTAGTCACCAGTGAATATCTGTTTTTAAATGGCTGTATTTTAAAAGGTAAATTTGGTGAAATGTTTAACTGAACTTCTCCATTTTTACCAGAGTCTTTATCTCTAACAGTTAGAAACCCAACAACTGTTCCAACTGGAGCATCTTCGGGAATTTCATTTGTCTTAGAGGCAAATGTAATTTCTGGGGCATTATCATTTATGTCTTCTACATCAATCTGTATGTGACAGCGTCCCTCCAATATTGGAACACCTTTGTCTATTGCTTTAACAAATAATTCATACAAATTTGATTCTTCATAATCCACAACTCCTTTTATGTATAACTCACCGGTGTTTGGATTTAAATCAAATATTTTCTTTGCTGAATCTAATGTATGCTGATCGAAAAAATAACTTATTTCTGCATTAGTACCCTCATCTGCATCAGTTGCATTAAGTTTCAGAATAACTGTTTTCAAAGGGAGGTTTTCCACTAAACGGATTTTGTAACTTGACTGGTCAAACACTGGGGCATTGTCATTAATATCTAAGACAACAATGGTTATCTGGGTGGAACCTGATCTTCGAGGTTCTCCCCCATCAAAAGCAGTGAGCAGTAGTTTATGTTGTCCTATTTCCTCCCTGTCTAAATGTTTTTCCAGCACTAATTCTGCAATGAGGGTTCCGTCCTTTCTATTCTTTACAGACAATGAGAAACATGGGTTTGAATTTAGCCTATACTGGTTCACATCATTAACACCAACATCTAAATCTCGAGCAGTTTCTAAAGGAAATCTAACTCCTGGATTAGCAATTAGTTCTGTTATTTTTATAATTTGATTAGCTGTTGGAAAAGTAGGAGCATTGTCATTAATGTCCACTATTTCTACTTCTATACTGAGCAGCTCAAATGGATTTTCAATGGCTAACTCCAAATGCAATAAACAGCTTGAGCTATCCGCACACAGATTTTCTCTATCAATCCTCTCTTTCACAGTCAAAGCACCGCTTTCCTGGTCAGCACTGAAATATCTGCTGTTCTTTTCAGATGTTATACTCAGTCTGCGTTTATTAAGGTTTGCAAGGCTTAAGCTCAGATCCTGAGCAATATTGCCTACCAGTGTCCCTGGGTTTGACTCTTCTATTACAGAATAGTGTAACTGCCCAGAGACCAAGCCCCAGCTATAAAGGAAGAAGAAATATATTACTTGCCATGTCCAATCCTTTCCGGAGCTTTGGAAGTCCATACCTTAGATTCTTTTGTTTAAATGTAATAGTTTATAGATCCCTTTGTAAAGCCATGAATCTTCAAATTTGTTAATTCTTTGATGAGAAAATAATCCAGTTCAGTTTGACATTTAAGACATTCTTGGAATTGTCATTGCAGAAGCTCTTCTTTGTTAGTAAAAAGATGGGAGGGTGTTTTCACTGAGAGGGAGGAGTGTGGAAGGATAACATGATCAGATCTACTGGGGTAGCTAAATAAAAATTGGAGGACAAGTCTGCCCTCTTCTGGCCATTTGTGCTAACTGCATCCATTACTTCAAGCCTAAAAAATACAAAATGTGCTCTAAACATCGATATTGTATTTAAAAAATCTTAAAATATGTAATATTGGCAAAGGCTACCAAAATCCTAAGCACTGTTTTCAAATTTAAGAAGCCAATTCTGTTATATTTAAACAATTCACTATACAATTCAGATGCTGTATTGCTCTTTTTTTTTAAAGAAATAATTTCAGAGTATTATTTCTACATAAAATCTTTTTTTAAGTAATCAATGAGATGCTTAAAAATAGTGCAGATCCATTGTTTTGTCCAGTGTACATCCTCGGCAAACTTATAGTCAACCAGTTACATAAAGTAGAGTAGATGAATTCTATAACATTTGACATACATTGCTTTGTTTTTTTAATACTGCTAAAGGATCCTTGCTTCAATCATATCTACTATTAATAAAAAAAATTAGTAAAGATTACAATTAAGCCATTATTTATAGATCTATTTCAAAGCTGTTCATTAGGTTACACATTATTTTCTCCTGAGGAAGCTGAGCCAAGATACTGGGGAAACGCATTGAGTACCAGTTTTATATACTGTATACTACATGCATCTTTTAAATCGTTCAGTGTGAGTATAATGCATTGTAATTAGAAATAGTTTATTAAATAATGTTTACACTTAGCGAAATTTATTAAAATCAAAAAGGCCAATTTGAGTTTATCCCCAGTAGATCTCTGCTGTTTGATTGGTAAAAATTGATCAATATTTTTCTATCGATTTTTAACGACTGAAACTTTTCAATCAAGTTTTTCTATTGGATGGATGGAAAGGTAACCATACTACTAATGCAAAATATGGCTACCTTTCCATTGAAAAATGTGATCGAAAAACTCGGTCAACAAGTCCAGGCTGATGGTTTGATCCACATATGGAGCATTCCAAAAATGAAATACATATCATTTTATTTTTATGTGTGAATATTGTTGTGAATGATTTATTTCCAATGTGCTATTTACAACCTAAATACTATTTTTTTTAGAGAACCCAATATATATATATAACATTAACAGATATCTCAAGCCATATCTAATGCAATATACAACAGATTATTACTGTAGTCATATTAATCAGACAGGTTTCTTTTGTGCATAGAAATAGCTTTAAAGTGGATCCAAATGTGTGTGTGTGTGTGTGTGTATATATATATATATATATATATAAAACATATGAGTAAAATCTCAAACTAATTGTTTTGATAAGATTAGCATGTAGAAGTGGAATGATTAAAATGTCTTGTATTTGGCCTAAAGAGAATACTACATTAATAAAAACAGAGACAGATTAAATGCCACTAAGATCATTTATTTGTAACCATTTAGTATGTAATAATTTAGTGTTGCCAATGAATTAATGCTCTTTTGCTGTAATTAGCTGGCTCCCAATGCTTCTTCATAGCCTGTGCTGACTGGCAGCCAGCGCTGCAGCTACTCCCACCTTGTTTCACCTTGGGTATTTCAGGGCTTAAACATCATCAGGTTCATTACGGGGGCCAATGAACGCTTCCCGCAATGAGTGTGATGATGTAGAAGCCAATAAAGCTGGAAGAAGGAACTGCACGCTGGCTTCTCAGTCAGCCAGCGCTGTGAAGGAGGCATCAGTGGAAGCATTGGGTGCCGGCTAATTACAGCACAGTGTGACTATAATCAATCGGCTCAGTATAAGGTAAGTATTTTAACTGTCCTGTTTAATTTTTTTACTTTAGGTCTCCTTTAATTGCTTAACAGAAAAAGCAAAGCGATGACTATATGACCATGTCTAAGACTGTAAGGGTGAAAAAAATGAACCTGATTCACACAGGCTAGGAAAAACAAATATATCATAATAAAACAAACATGTAATATACAAATTTATTGCAAACCTATGCGTAAAGAACATAACTGTGGAGTATAAAACTTCTAAAACAAACCAAAACCCTTTTGCAAAGCATACTAATCTACTGTATATTGGACCCGCAAAAACCCTTATGCTAGAAAACAGCACTTTCTCACATACATCCTTTATTGGAGGCAAATGTTAAGGCTGTATAAAGGTAAAACAGAATTTTTACTTTGGCAAGAGAAACCGTGTCTGATAAAAATAGACCCGAGGTTGTAACAGAACCATTCTCGATTCGATTTATTTTAAAGTTCCACCTCTGTTTAATAAAAGAGTTGTCCCTGTTCTGTAATATATAGGAACTATGTCATCATCATCTTTTCTTCAACGCTAGTATTATTAATGTTACAGATGAGACCAGGCTGATGGCTACAAGTGAAATAATTAAGTACAATTAATTAGTGAGCATATCATTTGGGTTATGGTTATTTATAAGAAATCTATCAACTTAAGTAAAGCATCAGCTGCTCACAGAAAAATCCCCAGGTCTGCCCTCTTCTGGTCAACAATATTAACTTCATCCACAATAACCAACAAATAAAAATCACAAAAAAAAACACAATTTTTTCTTTTATATTTTCATGCAAAAACAAATACATATACTCTCTCTGTATGGACAGGAGTGACTGGAACATAGCATCTTGTGTTATAAGTACTTTACTGGATATGAATGTACTTTCTTATCTTAAGTTATCTTAAATGTATTGCATTGGAATACTTTAAAGTTAAGGGCTATATGCCTTTATCAAACCCAACAGAAAGACACAGTATCAAGCAGGAGTGCAATTACTGCACAAAATACAAATGGTAAAGCAGGAAATGACTTCCCTAATTACCATGGAAACAAAAGGCAACCTGCTTCTGCAGATCATCACCATTATACAAATGCAAATAACGCACATTCCTGTCTAACACTTTAATGTACCCATCCATACGCAAAATGCAGAGCAACAGATGTAAACAATTATTATATTGCTGAACAAGAGCTCTTTTTTTTTTTAGCATCTGATTTTCACAACTAGGGCCCTCATTCACCATAGTGCGAAGTGAGCTGCGAAGCGTTCGGCTGACTTCGCACATGGTGTTATGCGCATGCTGATGTCCTGTGCGTGGACATCAGCATGTGCATTAAAGGGATTCCCCTCCCGGCGAGAGCACTCGAGTCTCTTCGCCAGGAGGAGAATCCCTTTAATGCGCATGCTGATGTCCGCATGCAGGACATCAGCATGCACATAATACCATACTATGGTGAATGAGGGCCTAGGCCTGAAAACAGTCACGGGAAACAAATTCTGGAACAAAAGCATACATGTAGTTATTTATCATATTCTGAGACATCATAATCAAAATAACAAATAAGAATATAGCTTAAAGGGGCACTCTGGTGCTGATATAACTGCACACATACATATAAAACTCCTTTATACTAAGCAAATTGCTGACACAAATAGAAAATTTTACGGAAGAAATAATACTTGCAGTGTGCTTTCCTTAATTAGTTTTTCTGAGAGCTGACATTTACCTCCCCCCGCTCCCCCTCCTCTTTCTGTTCTGCAAGTCAGGCAACATGAGAAGAAAAAGCTGCCTGACTGCTATTGGTTAAGCAGTGTGCTGAACTTTTGGCCACATAAATTAAGCTTGGAATGCAGGAGATTACAGAGGCAAAGCTGACTTGTGCACATGTGCTAAGTAGTAAGTACTGCAAAAATGTCCGCAGGAGGGTACCTTTTCATGAAAAACTGGCCAGTACACATCACACACATTTCCTGGTGCTGGAGTTTATCAGTGCTGCCTACTCAATCATTCTGTTTCACATGAAACAACTAAGGTATTGTACTGCATATATAAAGATGTAATTTGACTATAGTTCCCCTTTAATACTTTTCAGAAATATCTTTTTCTAATATCTTCCTACTCCTATTGCCTTGTTATTGTTACTTTTCATAATGACAAAATGAATTTATAGCAATTCCAACCAAAAGATCTATTATCAGTTTATCACTTATATCTTATATTCTGAAATGTGCTGAAGAAGTATCTTATAATTAACTATAAGAAAATAAATATAGTTAATATATTTACAAACAAAAGCAAGATTATTGTATCTGTTGAATCCAAGTTTAGCTTAATAAATGAACAAATAATGATTAATTAAAGCATATGAATGAATTCCAACTATAAATACATACTGTATATGGCAGTCTGTATTTCACATTTCTCAGCCTCTATTTTAATTTACACCCAACCTGTAAATTCTGTTTAAATAGGTGACTTCATAATTACTCATTTATTTATTTCATTTAGTTACTAGCCAAGAAGAATTCAAGAACACATTTAATAGTGATGATGGGAAATGTAATTTGTCTACTGCAGTTAAGTCTCATTTTGTAAAGAAATTCCTTGCAATGATAAAAAAAAATCAAATATAATTTTGTTGTAAATTTTTTGTTGTAAATTTTTTAAAACCCTTTTCTAACTTTTGCAGAACTTCATCATGATCATAACATTTTAAATGTAATTATAATATAAAAATATATTAAAAAATTCTTCCATTTTGAAAAAAATATAACAATAGTATTCTCACCTCTGTTAACTGCAACACCACACTAGAATTTGACAGCGGTTCTGTACTGCTGACTGTGCCTTTGATCAGAGGAAAATGAAAAGGTGACTTCATACTCATATCAGTATTTTCAGTTGCCTTGGGAAAACATGTTTGATAACATTGGTCCAAAGGTTCTGATGGAACCATCCTCACCTCCATGTATTTTAAAGTTCCATCTGTGTTCATGAACAATGTTGGCTGATACTGATCTATGTAGTGTTTGGGTTGATTATTCTTTATAAAGCAACTTGTACTATTTTGACAAATATCTTCTCTTTTTAAACATCTCACAAATAAAATGATAAAGGTAACAAGTGAAACCAAACTAATGGCTACTAAAGAAATAATAAGATACAAAGTCAAGTCGGATGTGGTTTGGGAATTTGTAAAGGAATCAATGTATTTAGAGTTTTCCTGCACAATAGAATCCACTATGTTTACCAGTAAGGTTGCTGTTGTTGACAGAGGGGGATCCCCATGGTCACTGACCAAAATAATAAGCTGTTGCTCTGTATTGTCTATCTCTTGAAAACTTCTAATTGTTCTGATTTCTCCCGTGTTTTCAGATACATGAAATAACGTGGAGTCAGTATTTTCACTAAGACTGAAATGCAACCATGCGTTGTGTCCCGAATCTAAATCCACTGCAGATATTTTTGTGACTAAATAACCAACAGATGCAGATACAGGTATTTTCTCAGAGGCTTTAAACTCTTTTGAGTTCTCTGGGTATAATAAAGTGGGGTAGTTATCATTTGTATCCAAAACAAATATGACTACTGATACATTGGTTGCTAACTTTGGAAACCCAGAATCTTCAGCTTTTACTGTAAATGTAAAAACCTGAATATGCTCATAGTCAAAGGCACGTTGAGTAGATATATCCCCATTTTTTGGGTTAATGTAAGCCAAAGAAGAGATGGGATGACCATCTATTTGACTTTCAACCACAGAATAAGTTATTTCTGAATTTATTCCCTCATCTGAATCAGTAGCAGATACTGCGCATAATAAATCACCAGGTTTATTATTTTCTATTACAAAAGAATTATAATATGGCTGTAAAAATACTGGGTGATTGTCATTAACATCAGAAACATCAAGAATGATTGAGCTTTTTGTATGCAATTGGGGTGATCCTAAATCAGTGGCAATCAACTGAATAGTGTATTGAGAAGTCTTCTCTCTATCAAGAAAGCCACTTGTAATTAAAGAATATCGATTTTTGAAAGGTTTGATAGTAAATGGAAGATCTGGAGGAACTTCAATTTCTACTTCTCCATTTCTTCCAGAATCTCTGTCTCTCACTGTGAAAAATGCAACAGCGGTTTCCAAAGCTGCGTTTTCAGCTATGTTGTTTGATACAGAGGTAAATATTATTTCTGGAACATTGTCATTTATGTCCTCTACTTCAACTTGAATAAGACAACGTCCCACCATTTCAGGAATTCCTTTGTCTTTTGCTCTTATTGAAAGTTCATAAAAGGATGACTCTTCAAAATCAATCACTCCTTTAATATAAATTTCACCTGTTTCAGGGTTTAAATCAAAGAGTTCCTTTGCATTTCGTGATGTGTGATCATCAAAATAATATTCAACTTCACCATTTGCCCCCTCATCAAGATCTGTAGCATTAAGGGTTAACAAAAGTGATTTTACAGTTGGATTCTCCAGCAATTTTATTTTATACTTTGGCTGAACAAACACTGGTGCATTATCATTAATATCTAAAACTATTACAGTAATTTGGCAGGATCCCGATCTAACTGGTTCTCCACCATCAAGTGCTGTAAGAATTAAGACATGGTTTTCCTTTTCTTCTCTGTCAAGGGCCTTTTCTAAGACTAATTCTGGAATAAGTGTCCCATCCTTGCGTTTCTTTAAAGACAATGAAAAATATGGGTTTGTATTAATTATATACTTGCTCACACTGTTGACACCCACATCAAGATCCTCTGCAATATCTAATGGAAATTCAGCCCCAGGACTTGCAAATATTTCTGTTATTTTCAAAACATAATTAGTTGTTGAAAAAATTGGAGAATTATCATTTATATCCAAAATCTCAATTTCCAGACTGAAAAGCTCCAAGGGATTTTCAGCGACAATCTCTATGTTCAAAACACAGCTTATGCTGGCTCCACATAGACTCTCTCTGTCTATTCTGTCACCCACAGCCAAAGCTCCATTTTTCTGATTTATATATAAATGTGTTCTAATGCCTTCAGATTCCAAATGGAGTCTTCGTTTTAATATATCTATCAGACTCAACTTCAAATCCAGTGCTACATTCCCCACAATAGTCCCTGGATCTGACTCCTCAATAACAGAATAACGAAGCTGCCCAGCAACCCAGCCCCAGCTACAAAGCAAAAAGGAATATATAACTTGCCATTTCCAAGCCTTTGTTGAGCTTTGGATGTCCATATTTTAACTCCTTCATTGAGATGACATGAAATCTGAATTCTGTTATAGTCCAATTATTGGGTACCGTACCCAAAACATAAGATCCATTACAAATACACAATCCACTGGATTCAGGGATACTGCTATTCTTTGTGCTGTGAAAAGATGGGAGGGCTATTCTCTGAGCCTGGGGGAGGAGAGCCCAGTGATGACATAAGTAGATCAAATGTTCAAGCTTGAAAATTGATTGGATGACAAGGGTGCCCTCTTCTGGTCATTAAAGCTAACTTTAGGTCTCACTGAGAATCTTTAAAGTTCTCCAAAATTATAAAAATCACAAATAAAATAGCAGGTTAAAATAAAAGAGACTAAACTTTTTTTTAAAAAATGGCTTTTTAAATGAATGGCATATGTATTAATTTATCAGTTGCTATAAAGTAAAACCCATCTTGGATCTACTGACTCACATATTTCACTAATTTTTTTTCTGTATTAATATATTGAAAACTTGCAGCATGTTATGTGTGAAAAACATACATCTCCCAGTTGTTTTAACTTTCCCATCCTAAAAATCAACTAACTATTCTTTCAAAATCATTCCATGTCTTTCGTTAATTATATTTAACTTCTAAGACTCTATGATGAACTGTATGTATGTGTAAAAATAATAATATAGAGAATCAAAACACCTAGATAACTCAGTGAAAATGGAATTGTCTTAAAGGGCAACAATTTATAATAGACTCAATTTGCCTTTTAATTTCCGACATGAGAATTAAATAAAATAACAACTATTAGGATTGCACCTCTTCTCCCAAAATCGGGCTATTCGGCAAAATCAGAGTAGTAGCAATGTCAGTGCCCAGTCTATGTATATTAATTCAGTACTGAACCTGGCATTTAGCCCTGAATATATACATTGTAACTAATCTGATTTTGGTTCTTCCATAGCATTTTGCCAAATATTAATTTAATATATATATTTTTGGAGGTATATAAAATCAGTGAAATCAAAAATTCCAGCAAACTAAAAAAAAAAAAAAATAACACTGAAAAAGTATTGATAAAAAGAAAACCAAATCGAAAAAAGGTCAAAATGGTCTTTATATATTTTCCTCTATATAATATTACATATATTTTTACATAGTAATATATTATCATGTAAATATTAAACCATCTTCAGAAAAAGTTTTATGGAGTGTGACCATGGCAATATAAAAATGATTTAACACATCACAATCAAATGAAGTAGACAAAGTATCAGAAATTAGACCTGATACTTTATTAAGCTCTGCTACATCTGTATAACAGATATCTCTCTATCTATCTATCTATC
>WMED01016574.1:0-13267 GCA_019650415.1 Pipa parva
AAATATCTAAAAAAAAAAAAAAAACGGCTTAACCAAATCATCCTTTTAAAGGAGAAATTTGAAAGATTTAAGCTTGACATAATCAACCGCTTTGGCAACAGCCACTTTTTAAAAAGAGTTAGTAATATTGCAAGTGTTTTGATCTCAAGTGTGTTTTGTGTTTGACTTGAGATTTCAGGGGGTTAGAAGAGCATTTTTATTATTATTCACTTCTTTGTCTGCATTCATTTGTATAAATTCATTCATTTGTATAAATTCATTCATTTGTATAAATAACCTTGCCTGAAGGTATTTGTGCTATCCCCATTAATAATGTGCTCCATGATTATCAATGCTATCCAGTGAACATCTCACACAATGTATGCAGACCTTGAACAGTCATTCACCTTTCAATACTGCCTAACACATTAAACTGTTGAAAAGCCCAGATGCTGGAAATGAGCAATTTCAACACGGAGATCCACTGATGACTTGGAAAGGAGTTTGCTGCTCACTGGCGCAGATGGGGGTAGGATTGGAACCATGAGGTATCAGGAAAATGACTGCTAGCTTGGTAACAGTTAGAAAGCAGGGTAAGAAAGGCTATTCCTGAACTGGCACTCCCCAATGTGTTTACTAACTTGGTGATTAAGGGAGTGTCAGAAAACTGGGAGCACTAAAGCAGCAAAACAATTCCACTGACAATCGCTAAGGAAGGGGGTAGGAGTTCTGTGTAGCCTAGACAGGTGCTGGTAGAAGAAGAATCAAGTATTAGAGGGAACAGGTAAGGAAACCTGCCACAAAGCCTGTGATCACTGTTCAGTGAGTTACCTTCCTAGTGCTCAACTTTGAGCTGATAGGAGGCGCTTGCATGGACCTATCGGTCATGGCACACATTGGCACAAATGACAGCTAGAGGTAGGTAGAAAGTCCTTAAAAGGATTTTAAGGAATTGGACTGTAAACTTAGAAAGTCAAAAGTGGAATTTTCTGAACTACTGTACCATCTGCCACACCAGAGATGCAGTATGAGATTAGGGAAGTAAACAAGTGACTCAAGAACTGATGAAGGAAAGAGGGTTCAGGGTTTTTTTGAGAACTGGGATTACAGTCTCTTTAGTAGGGATGAGCTACATCGAAATTGGGAATATGGAGGTATGCTTGGGGGAAAAGATAATTAGAAGGCTGGAGAAGTGTTTAATCTAGGGATTGTGGAGGTCAAATATACAACTAGAGGACACGATAGCATAGAAAGGGAACCGGGATTTATTAATGAAACTGGGTGTGGATTGCAATGAGGAGTTAGAATAGTAGCCAAAGAAATTACTAAAATTAAAAACAACTGAAAAAGCGGAAATAAATTGACATAGTATTGTCTAAAGCACACACCATGGAAAGATATATGTGAGGGGAATAATACAGGTTTGCAAAGAAGTCGTTGTTATGGGGGTATGTATTTATCCAGATATAAATTGGGAATGTGGTGAGCTCAAAAAGGAAATAACTAAACACAAACATTTTTCTTCTTTATTTATAAAATGATGTAGGTTCCAACTAAAAAGGGGCACTAGATATAATAATATCCAATATTGGATTGGATCCAAATTAGATGGCACTTAGAAAACACCCATGTGTCTTTTAATAGAAACATTTAGGAAGGGGGTCACAAAAAAATGAAGTTTAGAAAGCCAAAATTCTATGAACTTACATGTGCCCTTTACCATAATGACTGGAGGTTGTCCTCAGAAATAAGAGTACAAAAACACCAACTTGGATATTTTTAAAATCATCTTAAATATTTATTGTGAAAAGTACATACCTTATAGGAATAAAATATACATTGTAAGTTATAGTTCTGCTACATGACTTCAGTGACTGTGTGTGTTTAGTTCCACTCTACTGCTCCACAAAATCCTGTTTTACAGCTCTGTAGATCCAGTTATTGTTATAATTTTGCAGTTCCTGTTGTTCCACCAGTGGAATAAGGGGTTATCCTAAGACCTGACCTGACCATGAGTTATCCTAAGACCTGAGCTACGAAGGCCATACTCCATACCAGTTCCCAATCTCATTACACCTTGGTACATCCAGAGATGTAACAGGTGCACTATAGTTCCTCCAATGGTGCCTTGGTTCTGTGGTTCCCCACTGCCAATAGGATCTCATTATGCATCAAAAAGGGACATAGATACAAATGATGAGAACATTTGGTAATTCTACTATATTCCAAATCACTTTTCAAGCCACACATATAATGTGTGCACTTTTAGCACCAGTGCACAAGAAAGACATAGTAGAGCATGAGTGGGCTCAAAAGCGTTAACTAAAACTAAAGTAATGCATGGAATGGATGGAGATCAGTGACAAGAAAATGTGAGGCTATTCATTGTAGAAAAAAAAGACCTGGGTGACCTAATAACCATGTATAAATATATCAAAGGTCAATACTATGATCTCTTCCATGATCTATTTCTATTAAGGACTGTTAAATATCACAAGAGGGTATCCCTGTGTAGAGAAAATTAGGTATCTTCATCTACATTGAGTACTGAGACTATGGAACTCCCTACCTAAGGGGTTGTCATGGTTAATTAACTAAAAGAGTTAAAAAAAAGGGCCTGATTATCTTATTTGAGTAAAGGAATATTACAAGTTAAAGGTAATAGATTACTGGAAGTGGGTTCTTTGTCCAGGTAATTAGCTTGATTGCAAAAGATATTTTTTCCCTGAGATGACGATAATTGGCTTTTTGTGACTTCCTCTCGATTAACATTAAAGGATAATAGGTTTAAGTAGATGGACTTGTGTCTTTTTTTGGCTTAGTAAACTGTTACCATGTAACATATGTACCTTATACATAGGACTTATGACACCAGCTCAAAGCTGCACCAGCCCAACAACAGCCCAACAACAGTGATGGCTGGGCTGATGCTTGTAAAGTTGCAACTGGAGCTAGACATCTATCTTATATCTACATTATTTCTAGCCCCAAAATTTTCTAAGGGTTAAATTAATATTACACCAAAAACATACCCTATTTAAATACATTTTATCTCCATGGTACTTTTCCCTTTAAGAGGATATTGACCATAAATGTAATTTTTGAAACATTGAAGATAATTTAAATATTATAAAATCAGTTATTACAGATCTTACTTTTTTTTTAAAATTATTTAACTTGTCTTTAATGGTACTCTGATTAGTTAACTTGGCAATCAATCCTTGAGTTTAAGAACGGGCTGGAGGAATGATGTTACAAGTCCACAACATAAAGACTATTAATGAAAAGGTTTTTAAAAAGTTCTCTCCTTGCAAAGAAAACTGTAAGGTTGTCAAGTTAAAGGGTGATTCTCAAAGGGAAAGATACTCACGGGTCGGTGTTTTATGCTCCACAGCTGCCCCTGCTCTCTGTAATTTGACAATTATCTTGTCTTGACAAGCACTGTGATCCTTTTCATTTCCTGTGAGTTTCAACAAATAGAGTAGTGCAGTAGCAGTTTTCTGATGTAAAATTGCTACTGCACTTGCTCTTTTCAATGAAACACTGAACAATGAACATCTCCCTATTCACCCTTGACTCGATGAACTTATAGTTTTCCTTTAAACTTCAGTCACTGATCAGCTTAAAACAGGAAAAGCTCCTTAGACAAGTATAAGGAGGCATCTACAGGTTAATAGAGGTAGCCTCCAGCACACTGAATCCAGAAAGATCTCCGAGTGTTTAGGTTACAGACAGGTGCCTTGGTCAGAGGGTTCTCGTGAATCTGTTGTTGAGTTCCACCATCCACCAGTAGATATCCCATCTAAGCCACCTAAACGGCTGATAGAATAAACCCATCCATAGTATTAGAGCTCCTATCCCACTATGTTTACAGTGATGGCTTCATGGAACATGACATCCAGTCATTTTACTACACTGTCACTTGTAAAAACTGATGCAGTGCCACCTAGGAGCATGATTTTGTTTCATTGGGGTATTATGGGTAAAGTAGGCACCACCAGCATTTTAATATCAATACAGAAATGGAGAAATAATTGAAAATGAAAATTTTTTTTTAGAAAACAACACCTGAAAGATAAATCCCTTTAGACATAGGATTACAGAAAATCACATTTTCAGTCAATCACCCAAAATCAATTATGCAATGAATAAACTTAGAAAAAATTCACCCAATGCCAAATGTGTAGCGCCTGTTAGTAAATGTCATTAATTAAAAAACCGTCCAAAGTCAATTCAAGATCCTGCGTTCAAACCACTGAGGTGCCTGCTTCTGCGCCTCAAATAATTGACAAAATCACAATTCCATAGTCGTTATGGTGGGTGGTAGCGCTGGAAAAAATAAGCAGAAAAGGGCAAAGAGGAATGCCCCTAGTGTGATACAGTTAATGTACAAGACTGTGTGATTTAAAGGTGCCCTGTATCATCAAACTTTAAAGGAGAAGTTAATGGTGTTGCTGTGGGTTTGGCTGTTTTATGGAGAGAGTGCAATTCGTGCTTCTATCTCTAGTCCGTGCAATTACTCCTTACGTCACAGGTGCTGGTGTCGTGCTGGGGTGTGTGTGAGCACCCCCTTAGTGGATTGCACTTACCAGATGTAATAAGTATATGCGCATGTAATCATTATCATGGACGTCTCTCACTACCAGTCATCTGGACCTCATACGTATGTAGAAGACAGAAATCCCAACAGTGCAGTATTGTAGATGTTAAAAAATGATATATTGCACAAAATTCTAATACTCACATTGAGTCAAATAAAATCGTTTTTTTAAAAACAAGTATATTGCTCTACGCGTTTCACCAAGAAATCTCAGCTTCCTCAGGAGCTGGTAAATGTACTTGTTCAGTTTAAAATCGTTATGCTGCACTTCTAGCAGCGTTTTAAAGTCCAAATCACGCTATTTCGGCTGTGCGCGATGACGTCACGACGTTCATGACGTCATTGCGCATGCGGCCCAACGTCACTGCGCATGCGTTTCAAACACCCGGAAATGCATTCCACCAGTAAAAACATTAAAACAGGCACTTATTACGTTGATTTAAATGGCGATTTTTGTAAGGTGCATCTGCCTGAGTGTCAGTAATGAGTTTAAATGGAGTTATTTTATGCTTGTTTAAAAACGCTGCTTAAAAACTCTGCTTAAAAAACCATTACAGGAATCAATGCTCTGCTGATTAAAGGGGAAGTGCACCATATTAAAATCAGCATCTAAATGGCAAAAATATTTTGTGTGGTAAACTAGAAAGTTCCTAAAAAAAAAAAATATCAATTTCATAATACTACTTGTTTCTACAGTATATGTCAATAGGATCAATCGAGAAGCAGCAAGCAATGCAACCTACAGAAACAAATATAAAAATAATTATTTCAATGGACTCGCCTCAGAAAAAAAACTCTATTTAATGACATAATATGGGCAAAACTCTATGTCCATATGCCTTTAGAATGCTAGCTGAGGGAAAGCTGCTCGATGCCATCATATTGTTTTATAGAATGTAAACAGAGAATGGTTTCAAAGCTGGAAACAATTAGTTCTAGAGAAATATTAAAGGATGTAGCTGGTGATATTATTTTAAGAATCTATATATGTTTGTTCTCTTTCCCTAAAAGCCATTGAAATGAGCTTTGAGCCAATGAATTCCTACAGAGAGATGGAACATGACATGGCCTTTCTAATTTTCCCCAAGGGAATAAGAAGATATATGTCTACACAAATATATGTCTGAGAAACCTTAACATTCCCAGTATACAGAGCGTCTAGCTATGGGGGACGTCACACCCCACTTAAAGCGGCTCTCCCCCATCTTACAAAAAAATATGAGAGTAGAAAGGAGAAGTAAACATGCCTTTTTAACTTTTATGTTAGACAAAATGATACTATTTTGGCCTTCGTCTGCAGTTTCACAAACTCGGTATCCGAGACGCAAGAAGGGACGGTCAAGAAAATTACTGTCAGACAGAACGGGCACCTTTATGCTGTAAGTGATGTAAACAGTAAAAAGTTACCCAAAAAAAAAAAAAGAAAACATGATCACTTTTAAAAGGTTTCACCCACTTTCTGTCTCACCAGTTTCAGGGAATACATTCTGTTGTTCCATACATTAGTTTTTATTAAAGCTCTGCCTTTTACACTGAAAAAATTCTCAAAGTTATGCAAACACTCAATTTATTTTAAAGAGTTCCCCAGTAGTTTCCTCTTTCACCTTTTATTTCCCCTGCTACCCTATTTTGCTAACCCCTTCACTCATTTAGCAACAGATAATATCAGATCACTAAACAAAGGGATCCGGGTGTAGTCACCAGATAATTGCGAATGTGGGCGATTGGTAGCTGAGGGGAAAACGAGCCTGATGCTCTGTTAAGCGTTAGGAAATCTAGCAGATTTTCTGCTACTAAACAATCCTTTCCTTTCTTGAGTATGGAAAGATCGGAGCAGGGCTGAAAAAAACTATGACTTTAGTCACTTTAGATGTCCAGCCACTATATCAGTAGTAGGATTTGAATTCATTCCTCTAGGGGAGTCTGCAAAATGAATGTAGAATATTAGACCACTTGGCCACCCTCATGGTATCAAAGCATATGAAAGTATCAAAGAGTAATTATCTTTTCAGCTCTCTGGAGCCCTCAGTGTAATGAGGACTGGCTAGCACTGGACTGGAACAGACGGGAATCCAGGAACAGACATTTTCAAAGAACAAGATACTTTTTAATGGAATCAGGATAGACAGGAACATGACTGGAAACACACACATGGCAGGAAACACAAACATGAGATTGTAAGCTCTATGGGGCAAGGGACCTCCATCCTCTTGTTTCCATCATGACCTGGCACTTACAGTCAATTTTAAACACAACTATTCCAAACAGCGCTAATACGTATTCCAAAAAAGTCTCGAAAAAATTAAATGTGAAAAACTGTGTAATAAATGTCCAATAACGTGGGTGCTGCTGCTCTTCTTATAAACTGGAGTGATTCCAAAAACTCCAATGAAGTGCACTACATGAATCTGAAAACAGAAAAGCGCAAACAAGTGCACTCCAATAGTGCTTTATCTGATAGGAATTTGTTGATAAAGTATAGGCTCGCCACCTCTTTTAGAAAAAAACGTGATAGTAAGGGAAACGTAAATATCCTCCAAAAACACGTGAATTAAAAGTGTTGCACACAGATTTAATAAGGTGAACTGCTCACCAGACGTTCAATTAAAATTCACTTATTGATCCCAACACACATAGATAGATCTTCACTGGAAAACACTTTATACTTCTCAATGGAACTTCATTTCAGCATAACCTCATCAATATGGCCGTTCAGCATAAAAGAGATAGAAATGCCTCCGTAGGGTCTTAATTAGTTAATGACCGAGCACTGCTGAAGGCAGTGCTCAGCCTTTTGAATTTGCCGCCCCTGATGTCATCCATGACGCCAGTGGCTCCGGATTGGCTGATGCAACCTGGAAGCATTGGAGAGAGCTGTGTCTCTGCAGCGCCTGCCAGCATTCTGCATGCAGAAGTTATGAGCAGTGTGCTGATGCAAGCACCGCTCGTTACATTCAGTGGGAGCGCAGATGACATTCTACCTTAGTCTAATCTGGTGTGCACTACTGCACCCAAACATACAGGGAAAAACAATACCCAGCATCACCAAGGAGACTAGCCAAGGTAAAATGGAACAGTTAAAACATCAGTTTCAGAATATAAAAGTAAGATAATAGTAGTGTTCCAAACACGAGCTGGAGAAGTTTTATATGTAGAGAAGTGAGATGTCACTAGCTGTACCAGGGGTAAACTAACGGGGGCTCACACTGATGTTTCATATCATATAAATAGAACTATTATATGAATAAATAACCAGAACAAAGATCCATGCATAGTTATTTACTATTTTATACTTGATTAAGTGTTGGTTTCTCTTTTAACAAAAGACCAGTATGACTTTAGTCTTACGGTCATTCTTCTTCCTATATAAAATCGGAAACAGAGCAGTAAGGCCAGTCCTGCATCAGCTTTGTAAACAGGATAGGAGCAATAAAGTAAAAAAAGAAAAACACAATAAAACAAATTTTTAAAAAACTAACCAATGTTTCAAAAGAATGGAATGAAAAGTATCGCTTACACAAAGCTGTTCTATAGCATTTGAAGACAAACGATCTTTTGCAAGAATTTAATGGTAATTTTACGAGTTTCCATTAGAGACGTAAAATCGACAGTTTTTTTTTTTTTTTTTGTGTCAACGGTAACAAAATATCATATAGCAACCAAATAATACTCAAATCATTTCAACGCGCATTTTTTTTTTCTTTTTATTAATGACAGGTTGAAAAACAAAGGAAGCATTTGATTGTAAATCTGACGCTGTTTTATGTCATCCATATTTCGTCCCTGTAAAGTAGAAGTAAGTGTTTTCCGATGAAAATAAAGCTTGCATGATACAAATGACTGTTTTATTGTCTCTGTAATGACAAAACGCCTCCTCGTGGAACTTGATCCATAGCCATCTATGACTCGGAGAAGCAGTTAATTATGTTTCCTTTACATCTAGATTGCTACTTGCCATCAGTGAAGCTCTCTCTCTTTTTTCATTTCATCTCATCACAAATGATTTTGCAAAAAAACTTCAGTGAAGATGAAACCTAAAAAAAGGATGAGTTATTATATTTCGTGACCCTTAATTTGGAACCACTGAATGATAATTGGTCATTGCTTTGCGTTGTGTAGATGATAATGCTGTTCTAATGTAATTTTGTTAGCGACTACTGAATGGAATTATACAGATTAATCATGGTTGCTATAGAACACTAATGTCAAACGCGCGACTGTGAAATACAATTCTCCAGCAATTCTTATTCAGCAAACATCATGGAGACGAATCTCTCAAAACATCCGCTCATTGCCGTTAATGAATATTTTTGTAATTTTTTTTTTTTTATTATTATTATAAAAACATAGTGCTCCAGTCCATCTTTACCACATTTTATCATTTGCTAAAAAGGAAAGTAAGTGTGTGGATTCATTTATATTCATCCTAATTCATGTAACTGTACTCGGTGCTTTGTTCCTTTCGAGATGCTCTAACATGCTTTTGCCTGGAGAAGTGGGAAGTATAAAAAGGAATCTGTGCACATTTAAGTAAAGCAAAAAGGTGCTGGTCCCTGGATATCTGGTCACATTAGCACTGCACATTTACATTGTATTAGGGTATTAGGTAGGAAGAACAATATGGGGAGCATATGACACCCATCATCAGAATAAATGCTTCTCTATTTTTCAGTTTTGTTAGAGCTTGGGGTGTCACAGAGCGGAAGGGATGCTGATCCCTGTGCCTGACCTTCCTCTCACTGGCATTTCCCTGGGCCACATCTGTTCCAACCACATACTGTGGGTTATTCACTAAAGTCCAAATTGTCGCGAAAGGGGTGAATTTGCCAGCTAAAGACAGTCGCAATAGGCTGCTACTGTCGCAGTTACATCTTTATAATCAGAATATTGCGGCGGTCACGACTTTACAATGGGGAAATTGTTGCGGTCGTGGATTTGCTATGGGAATCCACTGTTTGAGAATTCGACAGTCGAACTCAGACTTTAGTGAATAACCCCCTGTACAGTCTGTCCTAGGAGGGATTTTTCTTATTCCCTTGTAGGTGGGAAGGAGCAAAGAACTAGTCCAGGAAGATGATTGCAGTAAGCTCACCTCTGGGAGGAGACATAGAACTTTAGCAAGAATACATTAGCGGACCTCCGGGGGGTGAGGCTGCCACCGCTGTGACCCCTTTAGTGTGCCACAAGAAGAGGGGCCCCCTGTGCCAATTGTACATCATGTCAAGTGAGGGTTAACAGTGCAGATCGTGCACGAGGGTCAGTTTCCCTGAAGATCTGCCCCAAAGAATAGGTAATATTGTAACTCCAATGAGGAGTGCAGTATGGCCAGAGTGGTAAGGAAGGTCCTGCAAGGTGTCATGGGTACAATGTGAAGTGCCATTAAATGGGCTTCAATACTGCCTGGTGTTTCCATGAATTGTTTATGTCTGATTTAGGCTTGTGCTTCCTGCGTTTTGCCTGAAATATTTAATCACCTATTTCTCTTTTAACAAATGTTCCTTTTTTTAATGATAAAAAAAAAGTTCTCATTTTGTGTTGATACATGGAGGGTTGATGTACATTTACATTATACATTTGAAAAATCCTTTCTTGTAGAAAGGGGTAATTTAGTGTCGATAGGGCTTGTTAAATGAAATATACATTGGATTTGGGATTGTATCCCCCAGATAATCATGGGAGTTGTACAGTAGGCTACCAGTTAAGGATTACCCGTAGCTTTGCATAATATTTTCAGTACGCCACAGCTAGATCCTTATTGGATTAGTTAACATGCCTGATATTGCTAAATATCTTAATGGAAATGATGGCATGTACTGTATGTATTCATTCCCTTAAGATGAAACATCTATAATATAAACTGACTCACTAGTAATTCATGGAGTGTGGAGCTTGTAGCCAGAACCACAGAAATATACCACAGGTATATTTCACAAGGTACACTCAGCATGGTGCCGCCAGGATGTACCAAAATCTTTGTTGTCATGCAGGATGACGACCTGCAGTGATTATTATATGCTTAATGATACAGGTACTGATAGAAAATGAATTTAGATGTGCACTGCATGGCTGCAGATAGATCATTACAGTCCGCTGCCTGGATGAGAACTCAATAATAACCTGCCCTGCAGCTATTTAGGAGAAAAATGCTGCTAAATACACTATGTGAACTTTCATCTAAGATTAGATGACAAATTATTTACCACAGTTCATAATAATTTTTTTATCTGGGTTAAAAGTTGCATACAAGTTAATTTGAACATCACCTTGACATTGTAGTCATTCTGTTCTGTAACAGTGATAATAAAATTTCCCAAAAAAAACCAAAGGCTTCAAACATGTCTAGTTACCAATACACATAAAATGAATAATTCTCCCTAATTATAGGGCTGGTGCATTTTTTTTCACTAATATAATCCTAAGAAATGGCTATTTAAAAGATTGTTGGATCATTGACCTGTAATGTTCCCCTAAAAAAAGCCCTGATTGTATGTATATGTATAATTTTATTTATAAAGCGCCACAAACATATGCAGCACTGTACAGTTCAGAATAAAAATAAAATACAGACATGGAAATTGCATTAAACAATACAGTATAAGATGACAAGGATACACCACTTTAAGTGCTATGCTGAGGTTGACACAAGAGGTTGCAGGTCCTTGCCCAGTAGAGCTTACAGTCTAAGTGGGAGGAAGACTTACATACACAGACGGGTAATAAGAGCTGAGACAATGTGTTGAAACACAAGTCCATAAATAAATATAAATATTAAGCATAAATGACTAAGTATTAAATAAAACATATACATAAAAATCAGTGATAAATATCAGTGATAGTGCTCCAAAAGGTAGGATTTCAGTTAGGCTTTAAAAGTGTGGAGGGAATGTTCCTGGCGAAGATAAAGGAGTATAGAATTCCAGATGTGAGGGGCAGAGAGAGAAAAGGGTTTAAGGGCAGTAGTGGCGTGTGGCATGCAAAGCTGGTTGCTTTGGTAGGAGTGCAGTTGATGACAAGGAATGTACGGGCATACGAGGAGCCAAGGAGCAGAGGGAGATTGGGAGAGAGGCTGTCCCCTCTGGGGAGAGAGGGAGAAATTTCTGGCAGCAGAATTTAGCATAGACTGGAGCAGGGAGAGGCAGGAAGCCAGAAGGCCAAGGCAATGTACAGAGGTAACAGGGTTGATGATGGCACCATCTACTAGAATAGAAAGGGTAGGAGTGGGACGAGATTTGGGTGGAAAGATAATCAATTCTGTTTTAGCAAGATTTAATTTGAGCTGGGGTTTGGCCATCCACAAGGAGATTGCCAGAAGACAGCTAGAAATTTGAGTCTGAGTTTCAGGTGTTAGCGCAGGAGTGGATAGGTACATTTGGATATCATCCACATACAAATGATACTGAAGACTAAATGAATTGATGATATCACCCAAGGAGTGTACAGAGAGAACAGGAGAGAGCCAAGGACCAAGCCTTGGGGCACCCCCACCCTAAGCGGGACAGGAGAAGAGGAGTCATTAGCATGGGAGACAAAAAAGGAATCAATCAGAAAGATAGGGAGCTAGCCAAGATGCAGTTCGATTATGGACCCCAAGCACATGGAGAATTCAAGTAAGAAGAGAGTAATTGACAGTGTCAAATGCAGAGGATAGATCTAGGAGAATTAGCAGAGAAAAGTGACCCTTGGCTGTGGCAACTTGGAGATCATTTCCAAGTTTGCAAAGAGCAGTCTTCGTAGAGTGCCCTGACCTGAAACCAGACTGCAGAGTGTCCAGGAGATGGTGCACATGCAAACAGTTATTAAGTCAAGTGTAGACAAGATGTTCTAGAAGTTTAGAAGCCAGAGGAAAGAGAGACAGGACAGTAGTTAGCGAGACATGCAGAGTCCAGTGTAGCTTTTTTAAGGATGTGTTTAATACAGGCCTGTTTAATAGAAGAAGAAAAAGTTCCAGAGGACAGGGAAGAACTGAGCAGGAGCATTAGGGCAGGCACAAGGACAGAATGACAGTACTTAATTAAAGAAGAAGGTCAAAAAAGATTGGTCAGCATTATGTTGTGCCCACATCTCAGATAAATGTTGTCACTTTGAATACACCTTAATTGCTCTTGTAGTTTTGTGCTGACAGCCTAAGACTGTACCTGCTCACCTCTGCATGTTCTGGGGGAATAGGAGTAATAGATATCTCTAGTGGAAAGAGGAAATACTTCTTACTGTTCAGAATAATATAAGGATTTGCATATGTAGACAGGGGAATTAGTATTATTATAAAGAAACAATTACTGCTTTACTTATTGAAGGGCACATCTGCATTTAATTTTATTTTCAAAAGAACCTCTATGAAATAGGGGAGTTCTATCCGAGATCTTCTTCAGCACACAATTGATGTCACAATGGCAAGTTACTTTTTATTGAGGGACAGAACATTCTCTGCTTTACTGGAAAGTTCAATATCTAAAATGCATCTTTATATTTTACACTTACATCGACAGAACTTAATTGTTACAGTACATAGTTTATAAGGGTGAAAAAAGATACCATCTAGTTCAGCTTATTTTCATGCAATGTTGATCCAGAGGAAGGCAAAAAACCTATAAGGCAAGAGCCAATTATCCTCATATTAGGGAACAAAAATTCCTTCCCAACTCCAAATATGGCAATCAGAATAATTTCCTGGATCAAGATCCCACCTCC
>WMED01016578.1:1935-13264 GCA_019650415.1 Pipa parva
ACGACCGCGACAATGTTCCCATAGCAAACCCACGACCGCGACAATGTTCCCATAGCAAATACACGACCGCGACAATGTTCCCATAGCAAATCCACAACCACAACAATGTTCCCATAGCAAATCCACAATCACAACAATGTTCCCATAGCAAATCCACAACCGCGACAATGTTCCCATAGCAAATCCACAACTACAACAATGTTCCCATAGCAAATCCACGACAATATTCCCATAGCAAATCCACAACCACAACAATGTTCCCAGAGCAAATCCACGACAATATTCCCATAGCAAATCCAGGACCGCAACAATGTTCCCATAGCAAATCCACGACCGCGACAATGTTCCCATAGCAAATCCATGACCGCGACAATGTTCACATAGCAAATCCACGACCGCGACAATGTTCCCATAGCAAATCCACGACCGCGACATTATTCCGATAATGAAGACACAACTGTGCCAGTAGCACATTAATGCGATTGTCTTTAACTGGCAAATTCACACTTTTACACAACAATTCAGACTTCAGACTGTGCATCACAGTCACCCATGCACAAGCATTTCTGTGTTTTTAGAAGGCAGGAGATGATAGAGATGTAAGTTCACATATGAATATAACATATATGGCAAGGCAGATTATATATATTTAATTATATCAGTACAAAGTAAATTGAGTATAAAGTAATATGAAGCCAATTGTAAAGGCTGGAGAATACTAACTCAAACACAAAGCCTGTAAAATCAGTACAGCAGAAGTTGTATCCTAAGAAACTAAATAGCCATATTATAAATGGATCCAAGCAACAAAGAGGCAGACTGCAGAAACGATTTCACTCTGCAAGCAAATTAAATCACTTGTTTCTGTGAATAGCAGTGAGTGAATTATGATTTATAGGTATTTGGGAATTTTGGCATTACCGTAAAGACATGGGACTGAAGTATTATCTTGTGCTCTTTAACAAGAGAAAAGAGCATTCAGTCTAAGATTTGGGCGATATTTATAAAAATCTAAATGGTCGAAAAGAGGGGAAAAATGAGTTTTCTCCTGCCCTTTCCTCTTTTCAACCAGTTCAACAACTTATAAACATTTATCGCTATTTTTTACTGATACCACCTATTTTGTGTGATATCACTTCATCACAGATCACCAAAGGCTGTTTAAATGTAATTGTTTTATGGTTTTAGAAACTGCTTAATTGTTTGTTTGGTTTTGGTTTTAGAAACTATTTAATTGTTTGTTTTTGGTTTATACTGCGGTTTAGGGTTTGTTTGGTTAAGTGATAGTTTATTGGGTTTTTTTTTTAGTGTTTGCTTGGCTTAAGTGTTAATTGTAATTTCAAGTGGTTTTTAATTGTTAAATATAAATGTTTTGTTTAATGATTGAGGGGGTTATTCGCTAAAGTCTGAACTGTCGTGTAAAGGTGTAAATTTGCCAGCTAAAGACAGTCGCAAATTGACTGCTACTCTTTATAATGAGAATACTGTCACGACTTTACTATGGAAATATTTTCACAGCCACAACTTTAAAATTGCTGCTGTCGCGACTTTACAATGGGAGGGTTGTCGCAGTCGCAGATTTGCTATGGGAATCCGCTGTTTGAGAATTCGACAGTCGAATTCGGACTTTAGAGAATAACCCCTGAATCTTTGGGGTGGTGTGGGAGGTGTGGCGGTCGTGTGGACCCCCACTATATGGGTGTTAGCACTGCAGCGATAGCAGGAGGTTACTGCTGCAGTAAGGATTACTGCAGTGGTAACTAACCATTAAAAGTGATTTCTGCAGTTTGTTTGATTGATTTCGTTTTTTTCAAATCAAATTTAATTTTCCCTACTCATTAATGAATCTGCAATTTTTTTATCGAGCAGAGGGAAATTTGATCGAATTGAATCTAAAAGGCTGAAATTAAGTTAGTGATGCTTTATAAATTTTCCGCTTACAAACAGCACACACAGAAGACCTCTTTCAGTTGATGGCATGCAGGACAATCAAAGGTTAACACATGTGACAAAGCTACTCTAATGAATGGAAGCATTGGCTCCACTATAACAACATCTCTGTTTTATGTGCATAAAGCACATTCTCCTTATCCTTCATCAGAAAGCAACTAGGTCAGTGTCTAACTGCTTCACAGTCATTATGAAAAAGAAGGCCACAATATGTAACTGGTGTACGGGATTTACAAAACCAATGCTGTTAAAGTCGATTCAAAAAGTTATAATATCTCTTCAATTTATTTATTTAATACAAATATAATATGATGTATAAGCAAATGTACTATGAATACTTGCTTCCACGTACACCATATTTGTTGTTTCTCTTTGAGAATAATTACACAGTTTCTTGATGTATAAAAAACTTTTTTTTTGCTACTGGATTGAAAATCATAGACATAAATGTAGGGGTTCAGTAGTCATAACTGCCCTGGAGCTCTATGTCCTGAGAAAGCCCCAAAGTACACACAATGGCACACTTTACTAGAAACTCCTGTGTGCATTTATAGCCTGCGTGTTTAGGTAACTGGTCCAACTTTTGCACCAAGGACTGCTTAAATAAGACACTGCAGATAACCAGAGTTTTTTTTTAACTGTCTGTTGGTGCATGCATTTAAAGTTTAAGTGCATACTATAACTGTATTGTGTGCAGGGGAAACCTTTCTGAATCCCTCACATTAAATGGTTCTAATTACTCATGGTGCTGAAGCTGCAGTATTTTATAGCTTCCTGCAGAGGGAGCATCTATTTTCCTATAATCCCCTGGCTAGTGAGAAATCTTGCCCTATGACTGACTGTTTGCCAAATACCATGCCTCTGCGCTCTGGTTCAGCCCAGAGCCAGGAAGAAATGAAGTCATCCACGAATAGGATACAAATTTCAGCCAGCGTTTTCCCTTGCCATTTATGCAGTTCTGTTTAAATTAGTTCATCTGAAAACAAATCATTACTGTCTTTGCATTTCATTAAATATATATATATATTTTTTTAACAAATATGGTGGTTATAAAATACATTACATTCACTGAATGATAATTGGTTTGAATGTATATGTTGGTATATATGGGGAGAAGCACAGAAGGTTACACTGCTGTAAAAAGCCTCAACAGACAGAGTCAATTAGATCATTAAAGGAACAATCTGACCAAAAATAATTAAAAAAAACACATTTATTTATTTATGTTAATTACATGTTATTAAATACAATTTATTATCAATTTTTTTTTTTTAAAGTTAAAATTCTTACCTGTAAATAAGTGCTATACAGCACTTCCATGTTGCAAACTCCATCTTCAGACACTGCCGGTGACTCTACGACGTCCGAATCACCCGATCCCTCTCAGAAGTGCAGTCCTCTCCAGCCGCGCTCCTAGTGAAGCACCTCATCGCCATTTCCTATAAGTCACATGGGAGAGCGTACATGTCATCCAGGGAGGACACATTGATCACGTGTAAGCTCTTCATGCAACTTCTAGGAAATGGCGATTTGGGGCTCCGCTAGGAGCGCGGCTGGAAAGGACTGCACTTCTAAGAGGTATCAGGCGATTCAGGATGCCATTAGAGTTGCCGGCAGAGTTTGAAGATGGAATTTGCAACATGCTGTATAACACTTCTTTACAGGTAAGAATTTTAACTTTAAAAAAAAAAAAAATTAAGAATAAATCGTAATTAATAACATGTGGTAATTAGCATAAATAAGTGGGATTTTTAATTTTTTTTGGCCAGACTGTTCCTTTAAATACAAAGGGACTAAACACAGCTCTGCGTGCAGGGTATATGGCATATTGTTGGATAATGGAGGTGAAATTAAGAACACTAGTAGTAATTAGGAGCATAGTGTGTAGGTAGAAACGTCAGGGTTAAATCCAGATAATAATTAAGGCCCTATGGGCCCTTATTTGGGTCAGAAAATTAATGACATTTTTTATTTGTGCCGATTATGATGCTTCTCTGAATTTTAACAGCATTTATTACTAAACGAATTGACTGTGATACTCTTGTTGGCTGTGTTTTTATAAGAAAGGCAGGCATATTTTTCCAAACTGATTACAGCAACTATGATAGAAAATTGACATTTATGAATAAAACTATAAATCTGTTCAGTTTTATTAAGATAATGGCAAAACTGCAGGTGTTTTGTTGCTTCAACCTTCTTTGTGGGGAAAAAACAACATAGAACTCCCCATTTGCAGTGAGGCTTGTTATTGCTCAGAAATATAGACAAAGGTGTACCTTAGCAGTGCACTAGCACAAAGTGGCCTTGTCAGGAGTCGTTGTACACAATTTATTGCCAATGAACAACCATGTGGCAACAAAACACTAACAGAGGAATTTATCAGTTTCTTTACTGAGGTCTAGTAACAAATCAGAGGTTGGCTTTTAATATTGTAGCTCACCTCTACCAGTGAACGCTAACTGCTGATTGATTGATTGAGCTCAGTTAAAGAAGAGCTAACATTTGGCTTAACCCTTATCAAATTGATAGAGAAGAACACAATAAAATTTAAAGCACCTACATATAACCCACCATTAGTAGTTATAAGCTTCTGCATACCTCCCAATGTCCCAGGGGGCACCGGGGGGGGGGGGGAGAAACAGCAGGACAGCACCATTCTCCTTTGGTACTGATATCCCCAATGCATTGCCCACTCCTCCCTGATTGATCAGTGTGCCAGTGGCATTCTTGAGTCAGAGTAGAGCAATAGAGGATTGGGTGGGGGAGGATGGGGCCACTGGGACCAGGGAAATGGACCCAGGACTATAGTACAGAAATGGAAAAACTGTCCAACACAGTTGTGGGTATGGCTTCTGCATTGCGTCGTACCCTAACAGTACAAGGCATCATGTTGTTTTAGACATGCCGACATGCCCCCTCCCTCTGTCAAACACTCCCAAACTAAAGGGGGTGATTGACTAAAGTGAGAATTCGACAAATTTTAAAGTTGCACCAGCGACAATATTGCCATAGTAAAGTCACGACTGCTTCAATATTCTCGTTATAAAGACGCGACTGTGACAGAAGCAGTCTATTGCAACTGTCCTTAGCTGACGAATATACACCTTTACGCAACAATTCGGACTATAGCCAATAACCCCCTAACGATCTGTGCTGCAGAACATAGTGTGTGTGTCAGAGACTTCAGATTTGTTGTATCTACAACAGCAAAGTAGATGACTTGTAACTGCATAATGCAGCATCTCATTACTTCCTATTGGTGAGTCAGCACTGTATGTTCTAGTGATAGTTTAGAATAGGCAATATACAGCGGAGATATAGATACTAGGTGAAGTGCTATTTACATGTTGATGGGTATTTTAGGTTTCAAAGGATTTTCACTATTGGCCACACAGAAATGCTATTTCTGCGGCAATGGAAGTGAGGAAATCCAGTGATAACCATTATCTGGACACTGCAAGAGGCAACTCCCAGGAGGAATAACCTGCACAGCAGGGAAAATAACCAGATAAAATGTGCAGTGTAACTACAAGTAACAGTTATGGTCTCTTACATCACAGAGTTTTATTATTTTCATATTTACTTTTCGTGACCTTAGTTTTTTAAAAAAATCTCTGATTTGCTGCAGCATGTGCTAATTTAATAGGTCACACCAAATTAAACCCAAACTCAAAATAAGCACACAAGAGATATGTTTGCGAAGATGTATGGCTGCAGTAGTTCTTTATTGAAACAATTAATTAAACAACATCTTAACCATTATAAAACATGTTATACACCAATGAACATAAACCAATTAAATCAGACATTTTAGTCAGCTACTGTTATCTGATCAGCAGACTGCCTTAACCATACAATATCTTAGCAAATTCATGCTATGCCATGTAACTTAAATAGTTAATTACCTACAGCAGTGTAGTGTTGTAGTGAGGATGTATGTCACTTGGGATAAGTCCAATATGAGACACTGACTTTCTGGATCAGAACTCTTTATTCCATGCTTCATCCATAGCTTCCTGTCTAGCACTTCCTCATTCCTTTAGTTAACCCCTCCTCCTCTATTACCCCACTCTTGCTAGGCAGATGGATTACAATGTGCGAACAACAAACACATAAACCAGTACATAGAACAGTTACAACTACATCACAGGCAGGAGTGAGCAAAGTTTTCTTGAATTGGGCTGGTTTAATCGTTTTCAACTCTGCAGTGTGCTGGTAAATATACCCAACATGGTGAACCCTACCTTTCGCTATACTGCGCTGCTCCACAACACAGCCCATTCCCCATACTGTGCTTCCCCTACAACCCCCCTTTCCATTCTGTTCTTCCCCACAATCCCCATCTCACACTGTGCTGTTCCCTCATTTAGGGGGATATTCACCATCGTGCGAAGTGAGCTCCGAATCCTTCAGCTCACTTCGCACAGACTGCTATGCGCTCGCTGATGTCCTGCACGCGGACATCAGCGAGCGCTTTAAAGAGATTCCAGTCTCGGCGAGACCACTTGAGTCGCCTCGCCGAGACTGGAATCCCTTTAAAGTGACTTTTCTCTTCCCAGTTTTGCGCCTTTTTCTCTTATTGGTGGTTGTTCAAAAACTAGTCATACTGCATTGTGGGGGCTGTAGTCTCTGTAGATGCAGTAGTTATTTTGCATTTACTTTCCAAAACAAACAGCAAAACCAAAGTACATTTATTTCCAGCTGCTGGTGAGTAGAAAGTCTTGGATTTAAATTAGCAGGGCTACACAAAATATAATGAATTAATTTTTGTGCCTACGAAATTACCTCTAGGTCACAAAATAACCTATTAACAAACAAAGCCCCTATTGGAAAATACAGTATATTCACTCTTTTCCTGCACTAACCTTTCCAAAAATGTAATTGGTGCCCCTTGGCTGTTTACAAGTTACCAAAGGCATTATAGAAGGGCTTTTAATTACACTTTGTGTACTTAAAGGAGAACTTAAGAAAAAAATTAAAAACGAATGTTAAAATACTTACCTTATACAGAGCCAATTTATTACAGTCACAGCATGAGCTGTGCTGTAATTAGCCGGCTCCTGATGCTTCCCCCGATGCTTCCTTCACAGTGCTGGCTGACTGCCAGCCAATGCAAAGCTCCTCCCACCCTGTTACACCCCGGGTGTTTTAGGGCTTAAACATCCTATGGTATCCTACCATAGAGTCCCTTTTCATTCAGACGCTGATGGATAGTACGGGTTGACACTGTTGTACCCTTGGACTACAGGGCAGCTAGAACTTGTTTGGATGTTAGTCGAGGTTCTTTAGCCACCATCCGCACAATCTTTTGTTGAAATCTCTCGTCAATTTTTTCTTTTCCGTCCACATCTAGGGAGGTTATCCACAGTGTCATGGGCTTTAAACTTCTTGGTGACACTGCGCACGGTAGACACAGGAACATTCAGGTCTTTGGAGATGGACTTGTAGCCTTGAGATTGCCCATGCTTCCTCACAATTTTGCTTCTCAAGTCCTCAGACAGTTCTTTGGTCTTCTTTCTTCTCTCCATGCTCAATGTAGTACACACAAGGACACAGGACAGAGCTTGAGTCAACTTACTGTAAATCCATTTCAACTTGCTGCAAGTGTGATTTAGTTATTGCCACCACCTGTTATGTGCCACAGGTAAGTAACAGGTGCTGTTAATTACACAAATTAGAGAAGCATCACATGATTTTATCTAAGGGTGACAATACTTTTGTCCACCCCCTTTTTTATGTTTGGTGTGGAATTATATCCAATTTGGCTTTTTGACAATTCTTTTTGTGGTTTTCCATTGAAGACAAATTAAATGAAGAGATTAATACCAAAGCATTTGTGATTGCAATCATTTTCTGGAAGAAATTGAATATTATCTGACAGAATTGCAGGGGTGCCAATACTTTTGACCAGCACTGTACATACGGATATAGATATTGAAAAGTTAACTTTTATATTTAAATTTACAGTTAAATCCATGAATTCTATATAGCGTTAAAAAATATCAATAAATTTACCACGTACTTCGCCGTAATAACACAAACATCGCAGCTTGATAAATAATAAAATGACCCAAATTTGCCAACATAACGTCTAGAACTGTGGAAAACTGCAATAATGAGGTTTTTGACTTAAGTAAATATGCCTGCATGTGTTCCCAGGTCTGCACAGAAAGTTTGTTACAGTTGCATTCACCCCAATGTAATTTTCCTCTCCATCTTCAAAACCAAATTGAAATCTTTGCTGTCAGAGCACTAGCACTGATTCTTATCATTCATTTTATATATAATTTTTATGTTTAATATCTGTATATATCTATTGTATTTATCTATTTATTCACTGTTTTTATCTATTTTGACCTATTTATTTGTATTTATGGACCATTATGACTCCACAGCTCTTATTGTCCTATCTGTGTATGTAAGTCTTTCTCCCACTTAGATTGTAAGCTCCTTGGGGCAGGGACCTCCAACCTCTTGTGTCAATCACAACCTAGCACTTTATTTGATGTATCCTTGTAATATTTTACTTGTATTGTTTAATGCACTTTTCCCTTGTCTATATTGTACTTATATCGCTAAATTGTACAGCGCTGCGTAAATTTGTTGCGCTTTATAAATAAAATTATACATACATACTTACTCTTACAAATAAAATATCCTATTTTTATCAGCTATTTACCCAATAGGCTTGTTTGCAAAGGCTAATTGTCCTATACAGGCAGTTTTTTTAATGAATGTATTGTATATAAATATATATCCCTGAGATTTTTAATATGACTCAGCATTGAGTACTATGACTATTTTACAGAATTATAATGACCTGGAAAATAAAACTGATCTACATGGCCATGTCTGGCAAATAAATAATTACAGTGGAAAGTATCAGCCTAGAAATAATTTGTCCTGGTCTATTAAACTATGGCAAGGGTCGGTAAACGTTGCACAGGAGGGAGACATTTCCCCTCCACTGGGGAAACCATTTTACTGAGTCACAAAGGGGGAGGAGTGCACTCTTCTGATCACATGATCTGCCGACAACCTATCAAGAGAAAAGTCAGAGGTCATGGGCAAGCCAAGGGAGATGCACTCAGAGCCACAACAGGGCAGCTGAAGAGCCGCATGTGGCTTGGGAGCTGTGCTTTGCCGACCCCTGACCTATGGTAACCAGTGGCCAGTTTGCATTTACTTAGCTTTAATTTTAAATAATGAAAGCAAACGTCTGTTTGTAAACATCAGATTTTTGGTTGTAATATGTTACTAGACATTGAAAACTTTCCGCTAGGGGTGCTGGAACTATGCCTTGTGAAAAGAATAATCATAAACAATATAAGCAAAGCATATGAATGTTACTTTTTGAATTACTCATCAAGAATACAGTAATATTCACACTATTTTCAAACACTTGCTACATCTTCATATGCTTGAGAGCGCAGCAAAAGAATGAAGGGTGACTGTGTGTATATACCCCAATAAACCACTCTGTGCCCTTTTAAAGGAGCTGATATAAATGCACACATAGATATAAAACTCCTTTATACTAAGCCATTGGCTGACACAAATAGTTAAAAAACATTAAGGGAACAAATAATACTTGCAGTTTGTTTCCTTCAATTAGATTTCTCGAGAGCTGACATTTTTCCTCTCCCCCACTCTTTTCTGTTCTGCAGGAGAAGAAAAAGCTGCCTGACTGCTATTGGTTAAGCAATGTGCTGACCTTTTGGGTGCATAAATGAAGTTGGAATGCAGGAGATTACAGAAGGAAAGCTGACTCGTGCACATGTGCTAAGTAGTAAGTAGGGCAAAAATGTCTGGGGGAGGGAATCTTTTCATGGAAAACTGGCCAGTACATGGCACACACACTTCCTGGTGCAGGAGTTTATCAGTGCTGCCTACTCAATCATTCTGCGTCACATGAAACAACTAATGGGGAGAAACACTTCTCACTAAGGTATTGTACTGCATATCAAAATATGTAATCTTACTTCTAGTTCCCCTTTAACGTAAAAAAGAACTCTGGGTACCCAGTCCATTTTTGAATCTCATTGCCAGTATTTTAATCTAAAAAGTGTGTAGCATGCCAATCTCCTGCTGTATTATAAGAAGGGTCTACTTGAAAAGTAGATTATCTGTATGATTCATGCCTGCCAGCTAGTCAGTAATGCATAAAGTTAAGGTTGACGTGAGGGTTGACAATTAGCTTTAAACAGCAGCTTACCCCAATACTGTTAAAAATAGTCACAGTAAAATAGGACTAGTCTGCCATTGTTTAAGAATATAATCTCAAAGTTAGTTCATAAGTCAATAATTATAAAAGTAGGGACAAGTAGTCTTTGTATACCCAGATCATCTATTATTGGAAACTACTACTGTACATTTTACTTATCTTACACTGCAGCTTTCTGCGTATTTGTGTGAAATGTGAAAATGCCCAATTTCATGAAACCTTGCTAAGGGAGAGGCAGACTGAATGTATGTCAAACAATTTCAATTTAGCCAGCTGGTCCACTATTGAAGGCCAAGTATGTGATGGTTAAATTGTATCTCTTTTGATCATTCCTGTCTGGAAATAATTACAAGACTAGAGGGGTTATTCTCTAAAGTCCAAATTCGACTGTCGAGTTCTCAAACAGCAGATTCCCATAGCAAATCCGCGACTGCAACAATATTCCCATTATAAAGTCGTGACTGCGACAATATTTCTATAATAAAGTCGTGACTGCGACAATATTCTCATTATAAAGATGTGCCTGCGACAGTAGCAGTCTATTGCGACTGTCTTTAGCTGGCGAACTCATGCCTATATGCAACAATTTAGACTTTAGTAATTACCCCCCTAAAGATGTTGAACGATTGTATTTTTAATTTGTATTGATAGATTGATTGATATAAGATTATTCATTATTGTTATGACATTGCAAAGTAACTGGTGCAATACATATTGGAAGGAACAAGTAACTGCAAGTATTTGAAATAATCATGTACCAAGAGCAAATATTAATTTTTTTAACAATAAAACAAGTACAATTGCAGATAGATTATGTTAAAAGTAGTAATAATTCATTATAATAATACAGAAAATACCTAATGATTTCACAAAATGCATCATAATATTATCACATGCATGTAATAATAGGAATATGAACTTGCAACATAATTACATATTATGGATAAGTAAAGACTCGTTTGGTCAAAGGGTGATTTGCAAAGGGGGAGTAGGGGATACTTACTGATCAGTGTTTTACTGATCCCTACTCTCACTATCAAGATCATATCTTCTACTGTGGGAAGCTCTGCATTCCACTTCATTTCATGCTTCCTGTTTAACCCTTTAACTACCAGACGATTTTTTTTTTTGTTCACCACTTATTCCCAAGCTGTT
>WMED01016580.1:0-13263 GCA_019650415.1 Pipa parva
TGCAGATGTTTGGTGACATCCATTAATATGGAGAAAGAAACAAAAGAACTATAAACACTTGATGGATTGATTCATCATTCACTTCAGTCCCTGCCCCATGGAGCTTACAATCTAGTTTCCCTAATTTGTCACACACAGATGTATACCAATGAAGAAACCCACGCAAATGCAGGAAGAACATACAAACTCCATGTTGATGAAGTCCGGGGTGGAATTGAACCTAGGACCTCAGTGCTGCAAGGCAGTAGTGATAAACACTGAGCCACTGCACTGCCCGTATGAGTAAATATACAGACTTTAAATAGAGTACCACCTCATTTCCATAAGGAAATTAAACACATCAGCTGTGAACATGTAAACACTTCTACTTACATAATTAATGTACTAATACACTTTCATAGATGCCAACTATACAGCACATAGTTCAGTTGATGGCTAACCTTTTGAGCTCAGTGTGTTAAAATTCGTCTAAAAACCAAGCAACCAAAAAAAGTTGTAAAACCCATGAGGCAAGAACCAATTACAAACGTATTCTCATATTAGGGGAAAAAATCCTTCCCAACTCCAAATATGGCGAATCTGAATATATTTCCTAGAATAATTCCCTGAATAATTCCCTGAATAATTTCCTAGATCAGAACCCACCTTCATTTATCTAGTACCCATAACTTTTAATGTTCTTACACTGAAGGAAAGCATCCAAACCAGATTCAATAGCATCACTGTTTTTACAGTAAAAAACACCAGCAGAAACTTTCTTTCTTCTATACATAGAGGATGCCCCCTTGTTATACTTACAGTTCTTGGTATAAAGAGATTATTATTAGGTCACCCTTTAATCTTCATTTTTCTAGATTAAACTAACCCAGCTTTGATAATCTTTTTTTGATACTGTAGTTTGCCCATTCCTTTTATTACTTTAGTAGCCCACCTTTGAACCCTCCCAAGTTCAACTACCTCATTTTTGTGCACTGATGTCCAGAACTGCACACAGTATTTCATGTGGTTTACTTTGTAAAATGGTGTAGTTATGTTCTCATCATGTGCATTTATTGATTCATTTTATTGACACAAGCTTGTAGCAATAATTAAATGTTGCAATCATTTACAGCATTTAAATGCAATTAAATCATTACATTTCCCCTTGCTCCTTTGATTCTTTCTCTTTTTCTTTCACTTTCGCCAGTCATTCACCCATCCGTGCTTAATGTTATGCAAATGATCTCCATATTTATATTTTTCCCCAAAGCTGACTTCTTCAGCATGAGCCTGTACTTGAAACATTGTGTTACAATTAGCAAAAATAAATTTCCCCATAGCTGCCTTCTGCCTAGCTATAAGTCTAGCTTTTTAGTTTCAGACAAACTAATCTATGAGTTCTGTTGGTGTCACATCAAAACTCTTTTTTTTTTTTAATTTCTGTCCAAATGGTGCTTCTTATTTGCTTACTAAATCTTTTGCTCTTGGAGCTTTGCAGATGCCCTGCTGTGATTGCAAACAAGTGTAAGGGAAAAGATGGGTCTCGTAGAAATTAACAGCATACTTATTGCTAATTAAAAGCTCTTGTAACTGTCTCCACATGGCCTGGGCATCTGCTTCTCACCCTCCCTTTCTTATGGAAACCAGTAAATTCTCATACGAGGCTGTGAACTGCACCTGGTTTCTCCTGCACCTATTGGGATGAGACTATATTTCTTTCTGTCAGTGAATTAAAATTCTCTGGGGCTAACAACATGTTTATATTTTTATTCATTTATTGAATGCAGGCCTCTCCATTTTTCCCCAGTGGTAAAAAGACAGTAGCTTTCTTCCATTTGTGATGCTAAATATATATCACGGTATTGTCTGCTTCGCTGATGCAAACACCTGCCTCCCGCAGTAAATGTTGTGTTCTCATTTTGAAAACTTCCCTGGGGCTCTGCATTCAGAAACAACTGTGTAAGTATAACTTAATGTCGTAATATGCGAAGGAACATTCAACTTGTCAGTTCATTTTAGGATGCACCCTTCATCTGGAGAAAGTCCCAGTTTTGTTCTTTTAGTGCTTCTACATTAAGCAAACAAATAAAAAGGGTAACAAGTCATTTGTAGAGATGATAGATAACTATGCATTTTCCAATCCGCTTGTTTTCATGAAATCTTGATAAAAAGAAACGTAATCTGTGGGGCACTTCCTTTAGTTATTCATAAACTTACAATGAAAGTTCAGCAGAAAATGCACTATATCAACGTTCACAAAAAAAGGAAAATGAAAGCATTTTAATCTCAGAGTTCCTCTTTATCTGTTAGTAAATTTTACACAGTACATGAAGATGTGTTTTGCAGCAAAGAACAAAAGTCATTGCATTCCAATAAGCTTTTGTACCAACATAACCCCAGTGATCCATGGTAGTCTGCTTGGAGATGCGAGCAGAATCACAATTTCAAGGGTGGCAGCTTTTGTTTCCGCAACAAGTTTGTCATGAATTTATTGGTTTTAACAAAGGATAAGCTAGTAAGTATCCTGATACATTTTAAGCTGGAAAATCAGCCATGCCATGAAGATATAATTCTATCACATACATTAATAAATAATTAGAAACCATCATATTAATATTTGGCATTGAGAAAGGGTTGAAACTGACTAAAATAAATTTTATTACTTCTTACTGGAACCTTACTATTAAGATATTATAAAACATTCTAGTACTCTATCATTCTAAGAGTGATAATATACTGTATATTAATTTAAATAACTGCCATTAAGTTTTGTTATGAGCTAGTAAAGATAAGCTGAATGTGATACTTTTTGCCTACCCAATCATTCTGCATGTTAGCTGGGGCTAAAACAATAACTGACATCATTACCAATTGCCAATCTGAACTCCTCCCATATCGGATTGTAATTCAGATCAACTGGTAAAAATGTCAAACTACAAAAACTACATTTTAATGTGAATTTTATCACATTGTCCATGAATGTCCGTACAGATTCGAGCTCACATTAATTTACCATGTCCCTATATTTGGGTATTCAGAAAACTCTACAATGTATCCTATTTGGATGCTTCTGATAGTTGTGGACTGGAGCTCTTTGCGTCATTTTGCACAAGTAATTCACCTATTTATTAAGCATCGGAGTCTGTAAAAGTGGCCTTGCGGAAGGTGTATGTGTCAAATTCAGTCAACAGATCAAAGTGGCGAATTGATAGTTCATAGCATGGTTTCTACTGTTCCTATGCAAAAAATTAGGGTCCGACGCTGTTTGCTTCTTTGCTATGGAAATCCGTCACTTAGTGAATAAAGATTCTTGAATTTGCAACTAAGTGTAGTGACTCAAAGTGATGCAAATTAAATTTGACAGTTGAATTTTCACTTTGATGAATAAGACCTCATTTCTTTGACCCATTTTTTTTGTACTATTCCATAAAAAAATGTAGTGTGTGTACCATTGTATAATATGTTCTAAATAGTTTTTATGGATTTCATATTTTTTCTGGGTATGTTTTGAAATGACTTATGAGTAATATTTGCTATAAGCAGATGTAACTTAAGGCTATAGTGAAAAGATTAAACTCTACAGCAGTCACTCACTGGAGAACTAGGCGCCTGAGGAAGGAAAGGGAGTAAGCCAATGTATCACTTCATTCATAAATAGTCTCTTTTCAGCAGCTTTGAAACCAGATTGCAAACATCCAATCAATTTGTTTGAATATCTGTGTAAGACTAGTTTCTCAACATACCCATACCTCACACAGTTTCCTGCATTGTAAGTTAAAGTTCTAGTACTTTAAACCATTTAATCAGGTTAATATGACACTCTGCAGCATTTCTTAACTAAAAGGACAGTAACATGAAAAAACTGAAAATCATCAAATGTACTTTAAGGCTAGGTTCACACTAGCACATTATTATTAGGCACAGCTTATAATACGCTAGTGTAGAAAAAAAAAAAGAAAAATAGGCCGAGCGTATTTTTCCTTTGAACTTACCAGCGATAGTGTGAACGCTTCCTCAGTATTCATATCACTTCCTGTGTGGCCGCATTTTGGGCGCAATGTATAATACTCCGGCCAAAATGTGTTCTGGACCCAGCGTATTTGCATCATACTCTAGTGTGTCTGCAACTAGGTAAGTACTATTGGCTTGCATTGAACTGTATTTTTTTTTCACACTAGTGTATTATGCACTGCTCATAATACGCTAGTGTGAACCTAGCCTGTCTCAAAAAAAATCGTCTAAATTGTGTCTAGAATGTATGACATAGCTATATAGGTTTAAATTGGATTTTCCAGGCCACTTCCAGAATATACTGTATATTATCTAAATAATCATAGAAAATGATGGGACTGAATAAGGTCTTTATAACAAAAACATACAACATGGCTGATATCAGCATGTGTGCACAGGGTGTGCCTAGGCACCTCCTAATGTGTGCACACCCGGTAGTAACATCATCAGTGTCACATCACCGCATTCTGTATCACATGGTGATGCACGTCAGTGATATCACTGCCTCGGCACCCTCATATAAATGGCCTGCGAACGCCTGTGGCTATCAATAAGTATAAAGGAGACAAAAAGCAAAAAAGTAATAATAAATTCAGCTACAATTATACAATTTTAAGCAATGTATTTAAATAAGTGTTATGTCAACCAAATGTTTTTTTTCTTTCTGCATTCCTGTGTTTTTCATGTCCAACAACTGCCATTGCAAAACTGAACTTTGCAACTGTCTATTGCTCTGTTGTTAAAAATGTCTTCCACACTGTTTTTCCATGCAATGCATTGTTTGCTTACTCACTTGGGCAAACTACCATAAATTAAAGTTATTATGGACCCCGTAAGTGTCATTGTATGCAAAACATTGCCTCAGTTAGGTTATTAGCTGCATTTCTAAAATGAAAGGTGTTTTTTATAAACCATCAAACATTTTGTTGTGCACAGTGACAATGTGCTTAAAATACAATGAAAGTGAGCATAAAAAATAATGAGTAAGCTAGATTACTCTTGCTTCCCAAAAAAAGGGCTACAGAACTTATTTCCAGCCAATACCTCATCTACTGTAAAGAAATTGTAGGAACTTCCTGTGTTTGAATTGGTTTCCTCACGCAAGCCAAAAGTTATTCTAGTAGGGTCTATGGCTTATGACTGAATTGAATTATGACTGAAAGCAGAGTAATTGGATTGTAAGCTTAACATGATAGCTATAAATATAATTATCTTTGCAATAAGTGATATTGGCTTAGGAGTTAAGGCTATTATACATAATTGGAGCTTCAGACCTCTAGTGCAGACAGCCATAGCATTTTTACCAATGAAATCCTTATGAGCCGTGTGAATGCAATATTGCCCCAAAGTCTGCCCTGTCTGTATTAAGTTTGAAATTTTGGCAAAGGAAAACACCAGTATTTACAGCACTTTTTCCTTTACTGTATTAACATTTTCTGCATTTTATCTTGAGCAATCCTTTTGTTTTTGCCACTTTTTCCTGGTTTTGTTACTGAATTGGCTTGTGAACAAAATTTCAACCATTCAAGTGGTCAGTCATTATTTATTGCAACCCTAGATTATTCATGAGATGTATGTGGCTCATGTTTGTGCTGGACCCTTTAGCAGCAGGGTATTTATTGTAAAAATCAGTGCTTTTTTACTAGAGGCATCAGTGTGGCATCACCACCCATTCACATATTTCCAATGTCTTTTGCTTTGTAAAAATGTGACACATCCTGTGTGAACTATAAATAGATTAATTTCTAAATAAAACACAGGCATGTTGTTTTCAATCGTGGATTTTTTTTTATCAAATAAGTCAAAGTGAATTGACCATAACAAGGACCCCTTAGGCATACCACTTATACAGAAACATGAGCTATTAATATTTGTATTCTATGTGCAGTCATTTAGCCCATATTCCACCCATTTACTTCAATATTCTCTAGACTAACATATTTTATACATTATAATTTATACAGTGTGGCACTATAAGCAAATCTTAGTAAGTAACATCTACTATACAGAAACCATACTACTCACTTATTACTTGCAGCATGCAGTCTAAACCACGATGACATGATTATTAACAAATCATCAAAAATGTCCCCCTGTATAGATGTAAAACTCAGAGGCCTATCATTTCCATGCACTGACACTGATGACCTTCCATGAAAACTGGAATTATATTTGTCTTCCTCTAGATCACTGGTTTGCAGAACTGGGAAAGAGAAAATCTAATAAGATTAAGCACATGGGACTTGTTACTATTGATCTAGGATCTCTAAGGATTGTAAGATGTATTCTATCATTCTTTGATAACAAACAATATCTACTATGTAAACCTTCAGGTATTGTTGGACAGTTTTTATACTGTGTAAAATTGGGAATTAAATATTTTTGCTTTTCAAGTGTAAATTTAACATAGTGATTTACATTTATTTAAAGGAACATCAACCTTAGATTTCATCTTTAAACTCTGTAATTAAGATGTAATTTTCTACATTTTCTGTTTTCCCTGTATTACCTTATACCCTTACTTATCTTTGGATTGAGACACACAGACTGTATCTTTTCCTTTTGTTTTAATTTTTTTTTCTGATGAATTTTATCTGGCCATATAAAGTCTATATGGTGAAGTATTGTTGTCGGGTTGATTAAGGGCAGTGACACACATGGTCTCTTGACAGTGACACTTTAAAAATGCCATAAAAACAATGTGGCGATAGGTCCTATTACTTTCAATAACAAAAAACTGCTACTGCGCTTGCTGTATTTGGCGAAACTCACAGGAACAGGAAATGAAGAGGATTACAACACCTATCAAGAGCAGCAAAAATCAGCAAATTACAAAGATAGGGGCAGCACTGGAGTATAAAAGAGTGGTCAGTTAATATCCCCCATATTTTTGTATTTATTCATTTTTTTGTATAGCACTACTATATTACTCAGCACTTTAGAGAAATTCACTTCAGTCCCTGCCCCATGGAGCTTACAATTTAGTTTTCCCTATTCAGTCACACACAGACATATGTTTTTGGATTGTGGGAGGAAACCCATGGAAGTGCATGGTGAACATACAAACTCCAGGCAGATGAAATCCAGGGGGGAACTGAACCCAGGGCCCAGTGCTGCAGGGCAGCAGTACAAATCACTAAGCCACCACATTGCCCAATAATCATTTTAATAATCACCCCTGGACTGAACAAGCTTCTAGTTCTCCTTTAAGCCCCCATGATAAACACTTTTTATTGTCTTCTCTGGGGGTCATTCATTGAAGTGTGAATTTGCATAGCATAGTGACTTCACGTCTGATCCCATCACTATGAGCAGGAAGACACAAATTTACTTCTTATTTATGAAGCATCGGACAGTGTCAGACGTGGTTGCATGCGTAGTGTGGCATAGTCATAGGGGGAGAAGTCATGTGGAGTGAGGCAAATTACTTCAGTGAAGGGCAATGATGTCACTCTCATCATATCCCACTAACTGTACTTAAGTGAAAAATACTTATTTTTATATGTCACCTTGTGCCTAGTTCATGATTAGTAGTAGACTAATTTACTTACAGTCGCCATTGCTACTTTTAAATTAATAGTCACCTTACACAACACTGGAACCCTTCCATCAACCCCTCAATTTTCCACTCTGATGTGGTGAAGGCAAACAGGTGAATTTGGAGCAGTACGCCTTGCAGAATTCGCTCCTTTGACAGACTCTACCACATGCTGAATATCCAAATTACAGGTGCACATGCATGCAAATTGATGTGAAGAGCATGACTGTAGTAAACGACAGAATTAGTTGTGAATTCATCACATCGCAGAGTTTGTTGCATAAGCAGAGTTGGAGAAGTTGTGAAAGGGCGTGAATACCACCATGTACATGACTGTTCACACTTTAATGAATGACCCCTCTGTCTTTAAGATTAACTGAGCCTATTTCTTCTCTGATAGTCTGTTTACTTGTCTTTTTACCTCCTAGATAGATTTCTACTTTCAACCCAAAGTTAGTCCAAACCCAATCCAGAAAACTTTACCTTTACTATGGTATTTCCTATTCTAAATGTAAATCTAAATTTGAAAATGTATTGCTCTAAAAATTCAAAAAAATTCTGACCCAGTCTATTACCGCCTACTGTATCAAAGATTAAGTACCATGTGCCCAAAAAATGGGTAGCATTCTACAAATACTGTGGTCTTGTCCAATGTTTACATTTTATAATAGGTGTGGCTCTACCCAAGCTCAATACTGCAAATCTATCTCCATTGCTTAAACTGAAACATAGACCTTAACAATGATACACACAATTCTTGACAAAGCTTCCGACTTTTTATAAACATCATTGCCACATGTGCAGTCAAACCTGCTGAAACTGTATGTGTGTAGGATAAAGTAAGGAATGACTTTCTCATTAGTGCAAATCTTCCTTAATGTACTTACCCTACGGCATGTGTTTATACATTTGTATATAAAATCACTCACTATTTTAATCCCTTGCTATATTAAATATTAAAAAAAGTAAGTATGCTTTGTATATGTAGTATTCATTAATGTAGAATTATGTTAAATAAGTATGTCACATGATTATTTATAGAACTAAGCTGTTTTTACCAGTTTTCAAAGGCTTAATAGAAGGTTGTATAAGTCATTTTGTCTACATTTCCAGCTCCTGTTTACATATAGAGAAAGGACTTAGAAGCACACACAATCATTTACAGAAGACTCAGCCTATGTGAAACCCTGCATGAATCCATACCCACTGAGTTTTTAAGTATCAGCATCTGCAGCAACAAGCAAGAAATACCAAGGATGTTATACCATTTAAACAGCATGTGTTTGTTTTATTTATGTGTTCCCTACAGCTTTAAAACCATTTTATACTATTTTATTTAGTGTAAAAGCATTGCACTGAATTTTAATCTCTTAAACAATGTCACAATTGATAATATGGCAAACTGCTAGCAAAAACTTTTGCTAAATAAGTTCAGAAAAATAAAATGACTGAAATACAAAAGTCATTTTGGACCTCATTTCTCAGGGTGTACAGGATGGTGGGGTGAAATGCCATGAGATATGACCCACTGCCCTTCCTCTACCTTTTTCCAGTAAGGTAGGGGAAAATGAAAACATTAAACCTTAACTAAGGGGCAATACTGTACTGGTTATTTCACCATATCTGTGACTTGCTGGTTGGTGATAGGGAGTAGGCTCTAAGTTATTAAAGACTAGTACCTGCTGTATTCAATGGATTTTTATGGTGTAAGTACCGTGGCGATGGCCCTTTCATTCAGTTTAGTTCTCCATGTACAGAATAATTTGGCTACTATGCAATAACTAATTTTATGTTTAGATATGTGGAAGGCACCTATGGAATTGCACCTATGGAACACACTCTATGTGTTCCCATCTTGCACTAGATTCCATACAAAAATTACAAATGAGGCACTGATAGAAAGGTCACTGTTTTGGATACAGTAAGGGTACTGTGCAATAAATCAGTTGTCCTTGCATCAGATCCTCATTTGTAATTTTTGTATGCAATAATTAATTTTATTGACCCATTTCTGAGATTTCAAGTAAAATGACTCACCTATGCATGAAGACAGAGAAAACAGGGTGGGGGGAGGGGGAAGGAAAATGGCAGTAAGTGTTCTGAAGAGGCAGATACTTATCTATCATGCAGTACCATCAGGGAGGGTTATTAGTTCCAAATTTATTTTACAGCAGCGCTACAACCCCAAATATACAGCCAGTGCCATTATGAACTATCTTCAGTATTAAGAAGAACAAGCATTCTTGAAAGTGATGGTCCCCAGACTCCCCACAAAAGGCCCTATCTCCACACTATTGAGTCTGATTTGAGTGAGACTATATCCTCAGAAGTTCCTTGGTTAATTCTTAAAGATGTTAGAAGCAACCTCCATGCTAAGTTTTTTCAAAAACTGTGTACAAGTGTGCCTGGAAGAATTGATGCTTTTTTTGTGTGTTTGTATAGTTTTATATTTTATTTATTAAGTGCCACAAATTTATGCAGTGCTACACAATTTAGCAATACAAATACAGTATAATACAGACATGGGAAAAGTGCATTATATATTTCAAGTAAAATATCATAAGGATACAATGCTTTAAGTGCCAGGTTGTAGTTGACACAAGAGGTTGGAGGTCCCTGCCCCTTAGAGCTTACAATCTAAGTGGAAGGAAAACATTGCAAACACAGGTAGAGGGGTAATAAGTACTAATAACAATGTGTTGAAACATTGGTCAATAAATACATATAATAAGCATAAATAACTAATGAAAAATAAAATATATACATATAAACAGTGTTCCATAAGGAAGGATTTTAGTTTGGTTTCAAAAGTGCAGAGGGAATGTTCCTGGCGAAGAGAAAGGGGAATATAATTCCATGTGTATGGAAATAGAGAATGGTTTATTACCAGAAAAGGCAGTATTGGTGTGTGGCATGGAAAGCTGGTTGCTTTGGGATGAATACAATTGATGTTGAGGAATGTATGGGCATACAAGTGAGGAAATGTAGAGAGGAGCAATGGAGTGAAGTGTCTTAAATGTCAGAAGGAGAACACTATAAATTATTTGTTTGTTTACGGGGAGCCAAAGAGCAGAGAGAGATTGGGAGAATTTTGAAAGCAAAGGGTCGAATCAAATATTGATTTGATTTAGACTTCTTTTTGGTCAATCACTGTGGATTTTGTCAGTTGATAAAAACAAACTAACACTTCTATTTTTGAAAGTGTTTTTACTTTGCAGTGTTTTTGCACACTAACCTAAATTTATTGCAAAGTACTATATAACCTTCCCATTACTGTTTAAGGTATGTATTCTTATTTATATAGACTGTGGTTCTGATAGGTAGCTGTGAAGTCCACATCAAACTCACTTTCATGGATGTAATGGGCACAATACCCAGCAAAAAGCAAAAGGACCTCTTTGTTGAATTTTACAAATCTAGGCTACTTCTATGCTAACAAAAGGGTGTATATTGAAACTGAGTTCAAAAATATAAAGCAGCGCTTTGACGTAAATAAAATGTGTGTACAAATTAAGACATATAAAAAGTATAAATATCTTACAAACCGTGTAAATACAAAATGTCCAAATAAATATAACAACAATGCAGCTTCTTTTTTGATGTGACCAGTGTTTTCCTCCAACACTCTGATTCACAAAGATATGTGTAAAAACAACAGAACCTGTGAAGAAGCACAATAAAAATTGCACTAATAGTGCATTAAACACAATAACAGGTATTTAAAGGAAAGGAACTCTCATAAACCAAGTTGGAACATTTAAGGGCAGTGAGCCCAATTAGTGCACAAATGTGTTCAGGCAGGAAAAAAATCCCAGCGCAGGGTGCCACAAATCCAAAACCAGTAGTCCAAACTGCTTACCAGAAAGCAAAAGGTCAACAGCATGTAATGAATAAACTTTGTGTAGAATCTCTGATCAGGTTTTCATGATGCCATCAACAATCCATAAATGTGTTACACCCAAAAAAAGAAATAAGCTTCCATAGTGTAAGATTGTAAAATATAAACACTTTATGTTCGAGTAAATCAGGGTACTCACAATTTTCCAAATGATTAAAAGCGCATATAACAAATGTGGATTGGGGCAATACAGCAGTAATACGATTGCATAAGCTCTACGCGTTTCACCGCTGAATGCACACGGCTTCCTCAGGAACCCAAAGAACTTCCACTATTTCTATGCTACTCACAATAACTTTATAAAAACCAGAGCAGGCAGGATCCTGTTATAACACAGGAGTCTGGGCTTATTTGTGAAAATGGATGACTGGATTGTGGATCTTATTTACTAGCGAAGGATTTTCACTGATTAAATCCAGAGCACAGAGTTTAAGGAGGTCCTGGACTTCAGCTTTAGCTTCTACAAGAAGGTATGAATTTTGCTGTGAGGGAACTCCAAGGTTGCATCCCGAATGTTAACTCTCTAAGTTAACTGGGCTATTACAGAGCTGTAAAAAGGAATAACTAAGCTGCAGAAGATAGGAGCCCCTGGATAAAAACTCTAATCAGGAGTAGCAGAATTAAGTTGCTGCTGCCTCTAATGAGAAATCCCCTGTAAAAATACATGTGGTCTCTGCCCAGAATCTCCTGTTTTCTGCATGGTTAACCCTAGAACGCATGACGTTAAAAATATACATATTATGTATTATATATTATTATCATGGGGGCCTTTTAATGTAGAAAAACACAGAGGGTAGAGGGGTCACTTCCGGTTTACGAAGCGGGACCCAGAGCATTTAAAGCTGGCCGCTTCTTCATCAAATTCATTACAGTTTTAACTCTTCTGATGAAGCATAATATGCGAAACGCGTTGAGAGGTATGGACTAACTATATTTTTAATTAATTTTAATCGATTTTATCCTGGCTGTGTTGCAAAATTTGGACTTCAGTTCACTGGATGTTCATAAATCGGTTTAGAACAGTGATATCAAGTTTGTTGTGTTATGATATCCCATTTTGAACCCTTTTTTATCTCAAGCTTTTTGTGAATATATTTTTCATGTTTTTATCTTTGCCACTGCAATAAATATGGATTTTTATCAAGGAAACCAATCTTGCTTACTTCATGAATGATAGAAAAGTTGCTGCTACAGCTGTGTGGTTGTTTAACCACTTTTTGAGTGCTGGTATTCATCATCTGTGGAGCTGGGTGATTCAGACTGTCTTACTTTGTGGAAGCCTGTTGTCACATCTTAATATCATTTCTAAAGGCTCAGACCTCAGTTATTTCTGGTGAGCATATTTCTGAATGTCACTTTAGGGTGTTATTCATTAAAATATATTTATCTCACTCTCTATCTCTATTACTATCTCTATTACTTTTATTGGTACGTTTGGGATATTGCACTCATTATATATTATTTTTTGATAAGGCACTTAATGCCGTGTATTTCTTTTTTCGTTTTTTTCCCAGTTTTCCGTTTTGTCACACATTTGAGAAGTGTTGAAGCACACTCTACTATTGAAAAAGCTGCAATCAAAACATTTTTTAACTATATTTTGGACTTTATTTTTGGACTTTTTGGTTTGTTGGACTCTTTTCACACTATCTATAGCGCCCCCTAAGTTTTGTGTGTTTTGTTTACACTTAAATAACTTTCACAAGTTTATTTCAAAATTGCTCAGTAAAATATGAATAGTGGACAACATTTTAATTATAACTTTTTACAGAAAACGCCAAAAAATCTTTTTTTTCCCAAATTTCATGCAAAGACATGAAAACACACAAAAATGCAT